>CAUYPK010045128.1:0-32249 GCA_963574355.1 Loris lydekkerianus
GATGATAATAATGCCTACATTGTTCAGTTGTGGTCATAGCTGATGGAATTAATGTTTATGAAGTGCTAAGAAGAGTTCAGGCTCAAAGTAATGGTCTTACAAGTGATTGTCACACAAAATAACTAAAATAACATTTGTTTGTTGAAGGTCTATTCATTATTAACAGCCTGCCATTTATTAATAGTATTGAGGTGAATAAAAAATATTTACCATGTACTTAACCAAGTTCAAGGAGCTTAGTTGAGTTTTTCTCTTAAAGTATTTATGAACCATTTTGGGGGAAAAAGAAAGAATGCAAATGTGCGTGGAACTATAACAACCACAGACGGTAAGTCAGACCCAACATAGAGTCAAGGGTGGCTTTCTAGCAGGCTGCAAGTGGTATTGACATGGTAGGAAGAAGGCTGAGATTCTCACTGAAGCCATCAACTGTCAGTGTTGGGTGGTGTCGATGTCACCCTGGCACTTACAGGTCAGACTTATTTCCTAAAATGCTGACTCCTTCCTCAGATCAGCCAAACCACAAACATTTAGTCTGATTGTATCATAGAGTATAAACTGGGGTGATATTTTTAAAACTTGCATATACCACAGCCATGCATTATTAGCAAAATCACAGTAATCAATAATCACTATTTTATCTTCTGGAGACTCATCATAACAAAGTTATGTACCAGGTGAGGTATACTATTCAGGTTTTCACGCTTGTTATTTCATTGAAACCTAATAAAAACCTTTGGAAGATGATAGAACTTGCCCAAGATCACCCAGGAAGGAAAAGGTGAATCTGGGTTTAAATAAAGCCTTGCTCCTCCACCATCATGCTGCTAAACTGAGGGCTGAGAAGTGACTTTTTATCCCTGATGAATTTTGGCTCTACTCTTTGCTGCCCAAGCTAATTACCTGCCAGGGCTGAAGTGAGTTGATTCACTCCCCAAAGAGCCCTCAGAGTGTCTCCCAGATCATAGTCCTGTATTTAATCTCTTCTTCATGAGTTTCAAGAGACATCCATGTGTGACAAGAGCTTGTGGTGCAGACTTCAACAGGACCCATACCTGTAAGGTTAATTCTCCACATAGAGACTGACTTCTCCCTCAATCAGCTATAAGACACAAAGGAAGATAAAAGAATTCAGAGCCTTAGGAGTGGACAGGAGCAGACACACACATGATAACAAGGTAACCTGTCACTGGAGAAAGAGGCCATTGTTCCTAGCATGTATGGGCAGGCATGAAGGTTAGAGTCAGCTTGCCAGGCTGCATCTCCAGATCTATGCTAGAACCTTCCTGAGCAGCTACATGAGAACTCAGTGAGTGGTCAGATCCCAGGGCAGATTATAATTGAAAGTTATATAGATCATCTCTATCTATGTGAAACAGTTTATGGTGATAGCATACTAACTAGCTTCTAGTCAGTAAGGAACTAGTCAGTCTGACCAAAATAATTAAACTAATAGTTAAGGTACTTTTGTTATTTTCTTGCCTTTGAAAGAAGATTCTAATCATGCCAAGTTTCAATAAAAGTATCTAAGTATACCCAATACACATCACAAATGTTTGAAACATAGGTTGAATATTTATACATTCAACAATATATGCTTAAATTTATGCTTGAATTTTAAATTGAACATATACTCTTGGGGTTCCTGTTATGAGACCAGACAAAGCTGCACAGACACCTCCCCCTCAGTGCTCTTTCGTGAGGTGATTTGAGGTCATTTGCTCAGCCTGACACCATGCTAGCAAGTCTGAAAATTGACTTTTCAATGCTGCATTTTGGAATACTCATGTGATTGTCCTGTCTACAGCTGGAAAAGTCATAATGCTCATTCTGATTTTGTACTGGTCACCTCCCTTGAAGGTGAGCTCTTCTTTACTCCTTTCTGAGATGCTGTAGGACTTAACTGTGTGTGAAAGATAAATGCTGAGGGCCACATCTAGAGACCAGAAAGCTTGAAATTGCAGTGGGAAGAGCCAGCAGATGAACAGTTTCTTTGGAGCCAAACATCAAAGTAGGCACTAGGAATCTGTAATCAAGAAAGTTTCCATACAGGATGCTCAACTCTATCTCTATTCCTCCTACTCTTCCCACGTGCATAGAAGCATCCTTTCTTCCTGAGTATCTTTGCAATCAGTTGTTCATAGATACCGACTGAGTGCCTGCGAAATGGCAGAGAACTTCCAGACACTGTCAAAATACCATGGTGAGCCAATTTTTTGGCCTCAAGGAACCTAAATTTTCATGAAAGAGACAAACAATAGTCAAAAAAACATGCGAATAAATGCTTCACAAGACTGAGTGCAGTGACTCATGACTGTAATCCTAGTACTCTGGGAGGCCAAGGTAGGTGGATTGCTTGAACTCATGAGTTAAAGACCAACCTGAGCAAAAGTGAGACCCTGTCTTTACTAAAAATAGAAAAAAACTGAGGCAAGAGGATCACTTGAGCCCAAGTTGGAGGTTGCTGTGAGCTATGATGCGACAGCACTCTACCCAGGGCAACAGCTTGAGACTTTGTCTCAAGATTCAGGTGGTGATAATGAGTATGCAGGGGCCTAAAGCAGGGTTGAGGGAATGAAGTCAGCCAGTGGTATGCTTTAGATACAGTGGCCAGGCAAAGACTCTAAAGGAGTGAAGTTAGAGTGGAAGGAATAACATCTCTGCTCTCATATCGCCTTACTGTGGACTCTACCACCATCCATTTCTCTCCTCTTTTCAGATTTCCCTCGTACCCTTCCTTATCCCACTTTCTTTACCTCTTAACATCTTTCTATGTTAATTGATATGTAGATAAAATGAAATTATTTATTTTTCTTCACTAACTGTGCTCCTGATTATTTATCGTTTCACTTTTTTGGTGGGGGAGTATTATCTTTTATCATTTTTTTTGTCTCATTCTATTATCCACGTTAGAGTGCAGTAGTGTCATCATAGCTCACTGAAACCTCAAACTTCTGAGCTCAAGCAATCCTCCTGACTCAGTCTCCTGAATAGCTGTAACTATAGGAGTATGCCACAGCAGCCAGCTAATTTTTCCTTTTTTTTTTTTTTTTTTTCTGAGACAGAGACTTATTATGTCGCCCTCGGTCGAGTGGCAGCATAGCTCACAGCAACCTAAAACTCCTGGGCTTAATCTACTCTCTTACATCAGCCTCCCAAGTAGCTGGGACTACAGACACTTGCCACAATGCCTGGCTATTTGTTGTTGTTGTTGTCATTGTTGTTTAGCAGGCTCTGGCTGGTTTTGAACCCACCAGCTCCGGTACATGTGGCCAGCGCCCTAACCACTGAGTAATGGGTACAAGCCTGTCTATTTTTTTTTTTTTAAATAGAAATGTGGCCTCCCTATATTTCTTAGGCTGGACTTGACCTAGTGTTCTTAAATCAGTCCTCCCATCTTGTCCTCCCCAAGTGTTAGAATTACAGGTATGAGGCACTGTACCTGGCCTGATAGTATATTTTAAAAGCAAGAATACTGAAGTTTTTTTGTTTATTTATACATTAAAAAAAAGTGTTAAAATATTTGTATATCAAGAAAGAACTTACAAAATGCTTTCTGTTTTTGTTGTTTATTCTTTCTTCATTCTTCTCTCAAAAAGTGGCTCTTTTCAGAAGATAGGTTTTTTTTCCTTTTTGTATAAACTAGTTTATACAAACAGGATAACAATCTGTTATACAAACAGAATAAACAATCCCATGAAATCAAGTTAAAAGTAAAGCTATGACTGAATTTAGAATTTCTAGAGAGAAAATAACACCTTTAACCACCCCTTGTCAATCACTCAAAGTCCTTGAGTCTAAACTCAACATATCCAAAATAGTGTTCCACCAAAGCTAACAGTCCAGGGAGCATTAGGAAGAGTAATGGGGAAAATAAGCTCTAGGAAGAGTAATAGGGAAAACAAGCTCAGTGTCAACTAAAGAAGATACTGGATAACAACTGAAGATGTTTTGTAACTTCAGGATTTTCTGGAGTCTTTATTATGCATTACAAGCTTCCATATGTGAGTCAGAGTAAGCAATGATTCTTAAACCTATTTTGAAAAACCCATAGAAAATGCCCTTTGGGATATCTGTGTATCTTAACTCCTTCAGTTATGCCCTTCCCATGTCAGCAAACAAAGGTTGACAACTGATGCTCTAATTCTGTATCTTAAAGATGGCTAAAGATTGGATGACTGTAATTTTATATATAGTTGAAAATCATGTTAATAAAATATCTGGAATATTGAAGGAATAATTCTGTTTTCATGTTTTTTTCCACCATACTAGGGTGTACAATTATGCAGTGATCTAAAATGGTGATGAGCCATAGTTTCAAAAAGACACAGTAATAGTAGATGAGAAATTCCTATTAAGGTTATTCTAATCCATTTTTTCTGCATTCTACACCATAACAGTTCTCTTAATCACAGTTTCTCTTAATTTTTGTTTGCCTCAGCCTCATCATTAGGAGATGGCACAAATGGCTATAAAAGAGGAACACAGGCAAAGTTTTAGATGAGATGATACAGAATGTTACAGAAAGATTCACTCAAAATGTGGCATTTACTGTGTGGGAGAAGGTGACATGGCAGAAAAAGAGAAAAGAAAGCAAAAGCAGCTTTTGCAGGAATTATTCATTGGGACTTTGTGTGCACGTTCTCAAAAACTAAGAAAATTTCCAAAGTCTGATCTACTTCCTCTCAGTCTGCATTGGCTACTTTATCATGTGGGATGTCAGAGCCAGTTAAAGCCGACTTCAAAGCACTCTTGACCAGTCACAAGGGTTAGAGCCATATACTATCCCATGTGGGGCTGGTCATGCCACCTGCCACATCACCTGTGAGTTCCTGTGGGTAAGTCTAGATGTAGGGGGTAATTGTAGAAGTGAAAGGCAGGCAGAGATTCAAGATGGCATCAGTGATTGTGAATCAGTACCCATGTCTACATTCAATTATGTCTTGTTACACACTCCCAAAATGTATGGGGGTGTTATTATTGGCTAAAAACCCACTTGTAATCCTTATGAGGTGGTAGCAACATGTTGTCAAGCAGTATAGTAGTGTGATGGCCAAAGTCAATAGTTTTCAATTCCTTCCAGATGGATTGTTAAATAATAGTGTAAAAAATAATGAATAACACGCAAGGACTCTTTTCTGCATTCAAATATATTATGATATCTTTCGATTCAAATCTAAGTCAATAAAACTTTTATTTGGGAAGAGTGATTTCATTCTGTGCTTCCCCTCTGTGATCTTCTAGATCAAGCCAGGAGACCAAGACATGGGGCAAAGTAACAGATCCTCCACCACAGATTTCATTCTCCTGGGCCTGTTCTCTGACTCCCAGCATTCTGGCCTCTTCATAACCCTTGTTCTCCTAATTCTTGGGGTGGCCATCACAGGCAATTGTGTCCTGACCCTGCTGATCTGGAGCAATGCCCGCCTTCACACCCCCATGTACTTCCTGCTCAGCCAGCTCTCCCTCATGGACCTGATGCTCATCTCCACCACCGTCCCCAAGATGGCCACTGACTTCTTCTCAGGACACAGAAGCATCTCTCGCATTGGCTGTGGAGTCCAAATCTTTCTGTACTTGATGCTAGGTGTGGCTGAGTGTGTTCTGCTGACTCTTATGGCCTTTGACTGCTACTTGGCCATCTGTAGCCCCCTGAGATACCCAGTTCTTATGACACCCAGAGTCTGTGTGCAAATGGCCACTGGGTCATGGGCTGGGGGTGTGCTTGTCTCCCTAGTGCACACAGTGTATGCCATGCACTTCTCTACTTGTGGTTCTAGGAAAATTCACCATTTCTATTGTGAGGTCATGGCCCTTCTGAAGCTCTCTTGTGAGAACACCTCTACCTATGAGAAGATAGTGTTGGCATCAGGCATTGTTTTCCTTTTCCTCCCTTTTGGACTCATTCTGACCTCCTATGCCTTAATCTTACTCACTGTGATCCACATGAACTCCTCCAAGGGCAGAAACAAAGCTCTGGCCACCTGTTCTTCCCATTTGGGTGTGGTCAGCCTCTACTTTGGTCCAGCCATGATTATCTATATGACCCCAGGTTCCTCTTTGCCCCCAGAGGCGGACCAGCATCTCTTTGTGTTTGATGCCATAATCACCCCCATGATGAACCCCCTCATTTACAGTTTGAGGAATAAGGAAGTGTTGGGGGCTCTGAGGAAGGTTTTGGGGAGAAGGCTGTTGTTTAAGCAGGAAAGATGACTCAGTTTTATTGAGAGTAATAACAGAGCTTTCTACAGGCCAGGGTAGCTGTGAAATTGACTCCTTTGGTCTTCACAGTGATCGATTATGGAGGGCACTGTTATCATCTCCATTTTCAGACAGAGAAATTGAGCATACAGACAGTAAGTGGGAGATCCGGCCAAAATCCTATATTTCTAGTTACTGCTAAAGATCAGGATTCTTTATTCCTTTTCAGGAAACTGACCAGGCAAGTATAAAACATGTGACTTACTCCTTTAGATTTCAGTTATGACTAGCAGATAATCCTTTTTTAAAAAATAAATTCTTTTAAAACATTCTTAAGGGACAACATTGTATTTATTTATGGTGCACAACATTATGTTTTGATATATGCTCATGTTGCAGAAAGGATAAATCAAACTATTATCATATGAATAACCTTATGTAACTGTCATAGTTTGTGGTTAAGACACTTAAAATCTACTCTATTACCAATTTTCAAGCACACTATATACTTTTCTTAATTATAATCATCAGAGTACACAATAGATCTCTTGAACTTATTCCTTCTGGCTAACTGAAAGTCTGTTTCCTTTAGCTGAAACTCCTCCAGCTGTCCCTTCCCATCCTCCGGGAATCATATTCTACTCTTTGCTTCTCTAAGTCTGACTTTAACAAGACACCATTCATACATGAGATCATGCAGTATGTGTGTTTCTCTGCCTAACTTATCTCACTTAAGATAATGCTATCCAGGGTCATCCATGTTTTGAAAATGACAGAATTTATCTCATTTATAAGGCTGAGTAGAATTCATATATATATATATATATATATATATACACACCACATGTTCTTTTTCCATTTATACAATGATGGAAACAGGTTGATTACATATCTTGTATATTGTCAACAGTGCTGCAGTGAACCCAGGAGTACAGACATCTCTTCAAAATACTAATTTCAGTTTATGTGACTATATTCCAAGAAGTGGGACTGCTGGATTACATTCTGGTCCCATTTTTACAAGTTTTGGAAAACTCCATATTGTTTTCCATAAAGGCTGTACTAATTTACATTTCAATCAATTTTATATAAGAACTCCCTTCTGTCCTCTCTCACCAACACTTATCTTTCATTTTTTCACAAATGCTATTCTAAAAGGTGTGCTATGATATCTCACTATCATTTTCATTTGTATTTTACTGAGAATTAGTAATGTTGAGGGTTTTTTCATACATGTACACCTGTTGGCCATCATATGTCTGCCCTCTTTTGACTAGCAGGCAAATCCTTATACTCATTCTAATGTTAACTGTCTTGGTCAGGTTATCTATTAGTGATTTGTATTTATGGAAAAGGCCATTATAAAATCTTTCTTCAGTGACGTTACTCAACAGACTCATTTGGAAGCATTGCTAAAAAAAATCTACAGTCCTTTTACTCTGGACTGATTGAGCCAAAACTTTCTTGGAGAATCTCAAAGAATAACCAAGGGTTAGGTCTTTGTAAAAAAAAAAAAAAAAAAAAAAATGGAAAAAGTAAAAGAAAACTACTTATGGTCAGAAGTGTTTGTGAAACTCTGCTCTATGGTCCTTCACCCTCTCCTCCCTTCCCTTTGCCCTGAATTTCATCCTGACTGGAGTATCCCAACACTTCCCAAGAGGCTTCACAAATATTCTTGGTCTCTTCCAGCTGGGGACAGCCCTAACCCCCCTTTACCCACTAAAATGCAGGGTACTTCCTAAACCTATATCTGAATGTGTCAGTTATTCCTTCACTATGTCTTTAGAACTCACCTCAGTCTCTAGAAAATTCCTTGCTCTGTGTTGGCATGCCCATAAGTCTTTACCAGAAGACCAGATTCCCCACAGCTCTTTGCATTCATATGTGGACAGTAGAGATATCTTTATTTGCATTCATATGTGGCCATTAGAGATACATAGAGATGACCTGGTGAATTTCTTACAGGGTCTTGAGCCCTGATCTGTGTCCTCACATGGTCTCATAGAACCCCCTTGGCATGGGAGGCTGCCTACCTGGCCTAGGAATTCACTAGAAATCTTTGACTCCTTAGATATAGAAGCCTGTGAAAGCAGAGTGGGAATAACATCACTAACATCCAGCAGATGCATTCCCATATTTGCCATTTTGGTTGTTCTTCATCTGTTTTCAGGACTTTCTTTCTGTCCTCCGGTGCATCAAAATGCACCACCTGCTCACTACTAACTGTGCATTTAATTTTGACTATTTAAATAATTTTGACAGAGTTAAGATTATAATGAAGTTAAGTACTAGATAATCTATTGCTGTTTTTACTTTAGAAACACAAATTAAGAACATACTATTTGGTCACAAAGTGCCAAGGCATTCAAGGGTTACAGCAGAGTCAGGTGACAGCAATGAACACATAGAAAAATAACTCTCAAGAATAAGACTTCACAACCAAATCTGAGAAGTTCAAGGTGAAAATATTCCAATTGTGAAACTTCCTGTATTGTAATCAGAGATTAACCTGTGTCCAAATCAGCAGAAGCATTCTAGTAAGTGGATCAGGTCCTTAACAAACCTTCTCACAGACATGTGAGCTTCCAAAGTCAGGTCTGGTCCCTGTTTTTGTCCACCTTGCCCACACTGTGAGATTTATTTCCAGTCACTGACCCAGGAACTCTTGTCATCTCTGAAGGGCCACAGTGTATGTGCTCTGTGTGCCTTGGGACAGCACCTTTTGGGGACTCTTTGGCTGTCTGGAATTGGTCTTGTTAGTGAACTTTGAGACTTTTGAAGTAGTCTATTTTTGAGGACAGAGACTCTGCATTCTTAGTTGCACCATCGCTCCTGCAATTGATCAACTGCTTTACAAAGTAGTGGGAGGCAAAAGCCAACAGTGGTCATGTGCTGGTAGGAAGAGAAGGGACTCTTCAGCTGTACAGACCCTGAGACTCAGCTGCACCATGCTAGAGACACCACATGGACACCTCACTGTACAGCAAGGATGCTGGGACTTCCCTAATGGGACTGCTGTAATGATTCACTGAGTAAGACTATTTAAGGGTCAATTCCTGAAACTGATTAAATAAAATTCTGTTAAATAAAATTCTACTTCTACTAATTAAGAAAATACTTTTCTCAATGCACACACATAACTAATGCACATTATATCAAACAGGCTGCAGCTAATAATCTCTATATCTCTCTATTATCTATCTATCTATCTATCTATCTATCACCTATCTAATCAGCCCATTTCTGCCCCCACTTCCATGCTCTCAGTGAATCCCTGTACTGCTGTAAAGCACATGGTTAGGAGTTCAGCCCTCTGTGCCTCACCCTAGTCATGCATTCAATGAATCCAACTATAGAACCTCCCTAGTAAGATTATTGTGGGAGGTATCTATGTTTATATGAGAAAAGTTTAAAAGTGTGCTTGCACACTGTCACCATTTGTGAAATGCTGCTGTTGTCATCACTATTTGTTCTCCCTTCTCAAAGTGAGTTCTTGGTATTCAGTGACTCAGGACTTCCTCAGTCTTGAGGAGTTCACAGCAGAAATGGGGCATACAGAAAAGCTCCATGGAACCTGCAAGCTGGGACAAAGGGAAGCCCAGATCAATACCTATGGGGTTCCTACAAGATAGGAGGCTTGCATTGAATCTTAGAAGCCAGATGATGTCAAACAAAGGGTGAAGAAGAAATCAATGTTCACAGCAAAAAGGCAGGTGAAAGGTTTGCCATAGCATGACATGTTTGGGACAGTGAGTGGGGCATCCTGACTGCAGCTGGAGGTTGTAGAATATCTGGGGTCATATTCCACCTCCACAGTCCCCAACCCCAAGTCCAGACATCCTCCCTCTCCAGCACCTCTTTCTTGTGTTCATTTCACTCCCAGTAAGGAAGACCCAGCTAGAGCAATGGGAACACAGACCTGGTTCAGGCAGCCTCTGTAGTGAGTGAGGTGGACACATATGGAGGTTGTTTCCCTGGTGTTGAAGGGTGACAGTAGAGCTGTGTTTGAAACAGCAGACACACAGCAAAGACCAGTGTGTGGCCTGACTTTGGAGTGTGGGTGAGGCTTCCTAGAGCAGTAGTTCTCAACCTTCCTAATGCCCACGTTGTTACAAATTGAACAAAGAGGTCACGACCCACAGATTGAGAACTGCTGTCCTAAAGGAACTGCCCTCTCCCTAGGTCTGGAAGGACTGTTAATGTTGGCCTGAGGACAAGGAAGAGAAGCCAGGGGAGCCTGTTAAGCCAGGCTCTGACACTAGGAGGCTGGTGTGAATATAAGTCAGGGACACTGGGCTATGATGAGCTGCTGGGGGTACTAGGCCCTGGAACCACTCCTGCCTGCTCAGGCCTGTCCAGACCAGAGAAGAAGCATGTTCACAAGGGTCTGTGTGTTTATGGAAAGCATCAGTCTAGTTTATTATCTTTTTGTCTGATTAAGTTTAGCCTGGTCTGTAACACTTAGGTTAATTGATGTCTGGGGACTTTTTTGAGCCAGGTCACTCCTGAGAGATCCAGCATCTCTAATGTTGGCATTGCCCTCTATTTAATCCCATTCTACTTGGAATTTGGACCATAGAATAGTCAAGGCTAAAACATGTTCACTTTTAGTATCCCCTGGCAAGCATTTGGGGTGCCTTTCTACATTGGCTTGCTGTCCAAAGGGAAGTAGCAACAAGTGCAGGAAAAGGTGAGTCCCTCTGCCTTTACAAAGGGCAACCCCAGGAAGGCTGAGGGAGGAGCTACACACTTGGTTCATTAAATAAATGATGGTCTGAATCCTGTGCCAGCACTATCATCTCATATTGGCCAAATCTGTACCTGATTAAGGGTTGGTGGATAAGTTAACTGAGGTAGCAGCTATTCAGGATGGAGTGAACACCCCTGGAGGTACTGCCAGCTTCTTTATTCTGCTGAGATCAAGCTCTGAGCATGTGTATACATTATTTGAAAAGCTTTCTGTGCCCTTTTGCTCTCTAAAAGGTCTCAGAGCCTTCAGCGCTGCGGCCACATTCTGCTCTTGCTCCGCTGCATTCTCTGAGTGGGTGGCTGTGCCCTGACACACTGCATCCTGCATTCCTCAAATGCCATGTGAGCCAAGCTCCAGGTTAAGCCTGAACAGCTGTGACTATCAGATGCCTCAGAGTGACCTTTGGGACAGGAGCTCTTTAGAAGGGGTAGAATGAAGATAGCAAGTTATTACTTCCATGCCTTTATTTATTTCTTTTTTTTTTTTCTTTTTAAAATCTCAGATGCTCAAAAAAAAAAAAAAAAAAAAAATTAGAAAGGAACTACCCTAAAATAGCCAACTCCTTAGGGGGTCTAAGGATTCATTGAGGTAGAGATCCATAGTCTCTTCTTGAATCCTGAGAGTAAATGAAGTCTGAAGAAAGGGAATTGGAATGTTAAGTGTCATGGGCCAGTGTCATGACATATAACAAAAAAAACATTTCTTTTGAGACAGAATCTTATTTTGTTGCCTTCAGTAGAGTGCTGTAGCATCATAGCTCACAGCAACATCAAACTCTTGGGCTCACAGAGAGTTAGAGCCTCTGAGTAGCTGGGACTACAGGTGTCTGCCACAATGCCTGGCTATTTTTAGACTCAGGGTCTCGCTCTTGCTCAGGCTGGTCTGGAACTCCTGAGCTCAAGTGATCCACCTACTTCAGTCTCCCAGCATGCTGGGATTATAGGCATGAGCCACTGTTCTCAGCCCTAAAATAAAACTTGCTGAGTACCCTATAAAAATATGAAAAAAAAAAGGGGTATCTTGATATACTTCTTATGTACAGATAAAAAATATTGGAAGTATTAATTATTGATAATTATATTTATCACATGCTTACCAATTACCAGGCATTGTGCTAAGTGCTTTATATGTATTTATTAATTCAGTCTCTGAAATACACCTCCAAGTCAGGCATTAGGAGAGTGGCTAAGAACATGAGCTATGGAGACTGCATGGGTTTAGGTCCTGCCTCTGGAGTTAGGAGCTCAGCACTGTTAGGTGAGTGATTTGAACTATCTGTCTATACTTTTTGTTCCTACATGGAATTGTTTATGACAGACAAATGAGTACTTAAGTGTCAAACATTCAGAACCATACCAGCATGTGATGAGTCTAGTTTGTTAACATTGTTTTGTTATTTATCCTTCATAGAAGAGGAAACCCTGCAAAGCCCTGTAGCATTATCAAATTATTACTGGATAGTGAACAAAAAAACCCCAAGGATGGCATGTACCTCTATCTTCACTTCTTGGCATCAGCCACCAGGCCATGGAGCTTGGTCTTTCCTCACCCCATGTAGCTATATAAACAATGGGGCTTTGGGCCCCCTTTTGGATACTGTTTAAGAGAGACCCTCCCTGGTCATCTCATCTGGAACAGGTGCTTATTTGAGTAGAGAATCTCAGCTCTGTCCTTCACAGTGTTCACTGCAACTGTAAAATTTATTTGCCTGATATGGTCTCTTCTGGGGACTCTATCATAGGACATAATCAGCTCAGTAAATATTACACCTAACCAACATTTCAGGTCAGAGGAATGAGAAGGGCTTGAGATTGCTAGTCTACTGATTTAGATTATAAAGAAGTATTGGAATACAAGCCTACTATTTCTTCAATGATTTATCTTTTCCAAGTGGCATTTGGATTGTGTAATCACTGCAAGGAGATTGTCAAGTGACACATTGGTTAGGGTTTAGTAGGACCAGGGAGTAAGCCAGGCTTAAGAGAATCCAAAAATGACAGGGACACAGGAAAGCATGCTGTCAGGGGCTATACAAGTACTGAGGGAGGGAGGATGCTTCATATGCTAAATGATTTATCCATTCTACAATGTATATACACTTCAAAACTTAACTTTGGGCATGATACATGTGTAAAGTTTTGTCTTTCAATTAAAAATTAATACATAAAAATTAAAAATAACATCAGCAAAGACTAATCCAATATAATGAAAATTTAGTAAGTCTAATAAATTTAGTTTAAGAAATTTACTTTTTTCTATTTTTTTTTTTTTTTTTATTAGAGACAGAGTTTTACTTTATCACCCTCAGTAGAGTGCTGTGGTGTCACAGCTCACAGCAACCTCCAACTCCTGGGCTTACGCGATTTTCTTGCCTCAGCCTTCCCAGTAGCTGGGACTACAGGTGCCCACCACAACACCTAGCTATTTTTTTGTTGTTGCAGTTTGTCCAGGGCCAAGTTCGAACACACTACCCTCAGTATCTGGGGTTGGAGCCCTACCTACTGAGCCACAGCACAGCCTATCTACCTTTTTTCTAAAGAATCTATAAATTTAAAGTTCTATTTTGCCAGTCTCTTAGGATTTGGTGAATTAAGGCAAAATTACACTCTGACATCTGTTGGTTACTGAGCCGTCTTTTCAAACCACAGATGGCTAGTTGCAACATACTCTTGCATGAAATCTAATGTGGCTACTTAGTCTCAGAATTTGGGCTTTACTACATCTGCCTGCCTGGCAATGAAAATAGGATTAGCAACATGTCCTTGGGTTTTGTTGTTCATACAATCTCAGCAAATATCTGGCTGTCTTGGGCACTGTCTGCAAACAACCACAGTTTTTTCTTAAGATGATAAATAGGGTCAATATATATGAGCCATGATCCAAAACACCCCTATTGCTATATCTGAATTGTTAATTCAATTCTATGAAATTTGCAACATATAGTTGTCAATCAACAGTGATGGAACATATAAATAAATTAATAAGAACACAAAACCTTCTTGGATATTATTTAAAGACACATAATAATCAATTAGAGAATAGGGAGAAATAAGAGGAAGGGTGTTTATAGAGCCTTCAAATATTATTAAATAATAATATTTATATTATTCATCCCATTTGGTCTCATCCTGGTCTTCTATTCCCTCATCTTCCTGGTCATCTTCCACATGAACTAAAGGGAGGAACAAGGCCCTGGCCATCTTCTCCTCCCACCTAAGTGCAGTGAGTCTCTACTTTGGCCCAGCCATGGTCATCTACATGACTCTGGGCTCTATAAACACCCTTACTCTTATTTTTCTCTGTTCTCTAATTGATTGTTATGTATCTCTAATAATATCCAAGGCTCTATAAACACACTTTCTCTTCTTTCTCCCAGTTTATTTTCATATTCTCTTCAGATTAAGATGAGATAAATAAAACCTACAGATGGGGAAGAGGAATGAGACAGCCGTCATTGGTTTTATTCTCTTGGGCCTCTTCTCTAACTCCAAGTATGCTGAATTTCTCATCGCCATCATCCTCTTGACTTACATCATTGCTGTTGCTATAAACACTACCTTGATCCTTCTCATCTGGTTGGATTCTTGCCTCCACACCCCCATGTATGTTCTGCTCAGCCAACTTTCCGTCATGGACTTAATCTTCACTTCTTGTACCATCATCAAGATGGCCACTGACTTCTTCTCAGGGAAGAGACATATCTCAGGCATGGGTTGTGGGACCCAGATGTTTTCCTATTTAACAGTAGGAATAGCAGAGTGCATCCTCCTGACTTTCATGGCCTATGACCGTTACGTGGCTATCTGCTACCCACTGAGATACACAGTGCTCATGAGCACTAAGGTCTGCTTGGCAATGGTCACACTATCCTGGGTGGGGAGTTCTCTTATCTCCTTATCTCATACTATCTACATAATGCATTTCCACACCTGTGGCTTCAGGGAGATTCACCACTTCTTTTGTGAAGCAATGGCTTTCCTGAAGCTCTCCTGTGAAGATATATCCATTTATGAAAAGGTGGTTTTGGTTACAGGCATGATATTGATCCTCATCCCATTTGGTCTCATCCTGGCCTCCTATTTCCTCATCTTCCTGGTCATCTTCCACATGAACTGTGCTAAAGGGAGGAACAAGGCCCTGGCCACCTGCTCCTCCCACCTGAGTGTGGTGAGTCTCTACTTTGGCCCAGCCATGGTCATCTACATGACCCCAGGTTCCTCTCTTTCCCCAGAGCTAGACAAACATCTCTTTGTATTTGAGACCATAATTACTCCCCTGCTGAACCCTCTTATCTATAGCCTCCGCAACAAGGAAGTCCTGGGGGCTCTAAAGAAGGTTCTGGGGAGATCACTAATGTCAAAATAACCTGGGGGCATTTTCCAGTTGACAAATACAAATTCTTTGTACCAACAGGAAAATCTTATGGAGAATGAGACCCCTTAGCATGTGGCTGTGTTTACTTCCCTTAATTTTGTGGAGGTGGTAAATAATGGGAGTTCAACTCTTCCACCCACTGTAATAAAAGTTGGAGGACATCTTAATCTGGGAATCTGTGACTTTAGTGATACTGCTTAGAGAGTATAATTGTAAGATTTTGTTTAAAAATAATAAATGAGGGCCTGTGCCTGTGGCTCAAAGGAGTAGGGCACTGGCTGCATATGCCGGAGGTGGTGGGTTCAAACCAGCCCCTGCAAAAAACTACAAAATAACAATAATAATAATAATAAATGCACCAGGAGCATGGGCTCACACCTGTAATCCTAGCACTTGGTGGACCGAAGCAGGTGGCTTGCCTGAGCTGACAGGTTTGAGACCAGCCTGAGCCAGAGCAAGACCTCATCTCAAAAAATAGCTCGGCATTGTGGTCAGTGCATGTAGTCCCAGCTACTCTAGAGGCTGAGGCAAGAGAATTGTTTGAGCCCAAGAGTCTGAGGTTGCTGTGAGCTACAGCATCACGGCACTCTACTGAGGGCAACAAAGTGAGATTTTGTCTCAATAAATAAATAAATAAAAATAAAAATAATAAACATTATACTCATAATTCTTGTATTTTTCCTCTTTATGTAAAATGCATGCACATTATATCTCTACCATATTATTTCACTATTCATTTATCTGTACATAAATTTATTTATTGACATTTTTGCTGTTGTTTACCTTCTACTAGAATGCAACATCTTTGGGGGCAAGGACTGGTCTTATTTGCTATACTTTCCCCAGAATCTAGAGCAATTAACATATGGAAAGAGATCAATAACTAACTGTACACTAAGTACCCACTCATTTCCTAGTCTCTTACTGAGTTATCCAGTCTCATGTCACCCTCTGTGTTAGTCTTTCCCTACCTCTGGGAGATCAGAAAAACTTATTAGGTCTCTACCTCTGGGGAGTAAACACTCATTAATTATAGAATAGGCCTATAATTGCTTCTGGTTCTGTTAAACCTTTTCCCAGGTTGCAGAAGTCACAGCAGATAACCCCCTCGATAGGGCCTCCAGAGAGTGACCTTTGGTCTCTGTCACAGCAAGCCCACCACCTCCTGAGCTGCACATGCACCACACCCTGAACTGCTTTAAAAGGGGCTCCTCACCTTACCACTGCATGCTGTCACCATTTTTCATCTTGGGTGGCAGCCCATATGCTTGCAGGTGGTCTTAATAAATCCCTGCTATTAACTGTACTGGTTTTTTGTGGTACATTTCTTGACATCTAAGCAGGGGTGCTAAAACTGGGAAGGAGGCACTGAGACCAGTCTTGGGACCACCTGGGACCCTAGCTATCACCCACTAACAATCAACACCAAACAGTAACTCACTTGGACTCCATGAGTTGCAGGAAGGATTTTTTTCAGGAACTCTTATTCATCTGTCCTCTGTCTCCTCTGCTGCAAACCCTAGCTTGGTCAAGACTACCCTTGGGATCTGGGATATTGGTCCTACAGTACTCCTTGGAGATGCCTGAGGGAAAGTTCTAGTCTTTCTGTTTGTGACATAGGAGACATGAGGATACCTTTCTCCCTTTGATGAGCCTCTGCCCCATTCATTCTCTTTCTCTTCCTACACACCAGGGGCATTCTGTTCCCCCTTGAGACCTGCCATTTAGCTGTCTCCTCCCATGGCCTGAAATGTCACTGTTGATTTAAACATTATCTGAGATCTTGATAATTTCATAACCCAAGGGAAAATAGCATGGGGTTCTCTATATTCAAGCATTCTTATTCCCTTGTGTTCTTCCTCTCTCTGTCAAGATTGAACTACTTTTCAAGTTAATCTTCTTAGTGATAGACCATCCTGTCTCTCTGCCTATGACACACATTCTTGCTACTGATATGCTTGATAAAAATGCCTGGAACTGGGAGGGGGCCACTGACTCTGGTCCAGACCTCACTTTTGTCCTTTTCTTTAATAAACTCCCTTTGTTTCTAGACTGGCTGACTCTCCTTTCTGTGAACTTCCTCCCCCATTTCTATCCTTTACCTGGCATGTCCTAATGGTGCCAAACCTGGACCTCCATTGGGTTTAGCTGCAAAAAACCCATAGGAAGTCTCTCCTTCTCACTGCTGGCTCTTTATCCACCACCAGGACATTGCAGCTTCTCCTCCTACCTTTTTTCAGTGACTGGCTCTGACCTTCCCTCCCAGGAGTTCTGATTCATTGTACCTGTTGGCTGGTAATCTCCCTCAGGCCAGGCCTTGGTACCCATTACTAGACTTTATATAACTCTGGGACATCTGGATTACAGAATGTCTTTTCTTCTCAAGCCCACCCTGAAGGTCCTTGCTCTCACCCTGCCTTATCCTCAACATAAACACCCTCTAAGCCTATGTTTCCTGGCTGCCTTCTTCTGTCTGTATGTTTATGTGTCTGTACGTATGGTGTGTTTGTAATATTTTACCATCAAAATACGTAAAAAGGCTCTAAGTAGCTTAAAAAAGTACATGATTAAGTCAAATATTTTATCAAGAAAATAGTAAAACAACTTGGATACTTTTTTGTTCACATGACTTTGAAAATCTTTGATGAATAAAACCAGTTTTAAATTTGTTATTTAAGTTCAGATGTTTTAAATTAAACAACTGCTACTACTATATTATTTATAAATTTTAGTGGATTTGGCTATGAGTTTATGTTCTTAGTTTTGAGCCTCTAGATACTGGGGTCTGGATAGGTGGTGATGGTGAGGCCTGAGGCCATGTTCTCAGTGCATAAGTCAGCAGCTACAAGGCAAATCTAGCCCACTTAGCCTTTCTTCCCTGCTACAGCTTTGCCCCTTGGCCATTCTGGGAGAAACTGAAACCTCTAGTCTTCTTGCTTTCTGTCTTGAACTCTGTAGATGGTAAATGAATTAAGAACACAGATAGGTTTCATCCTTTGCAGCCATCTTTGATGCAGCATGTCATGTAAGGCTCAGGAGGACCAGGAAAGATATCAGGGATGATGCCTATGTTGTGGTCTCAAAAGTCTTCTTGTAATTTAAAACCTTAAAATCCTACCATCTTAAAAATTTAGTTATAAAATGTCTGAGTCATTTTATAGACTCAGCATACTTCAGCAGCCTGTGATTCTTTGGGAAACTGAGTCTTTTCTTAGTCAAAGAATACAATTTTTGCCTTTTAAAGTCTTCTATTATCAATTTGGGCAAGTGAATGAATCATTTTATTATACACTGTGATACTGTTTTATGAAAAGTGCTTTACATTAATTAAAAATCTGATATGTTCTTGAGAGTTACTATCTCAACCTCAAATAGAAATTAATTACATGAGACTGAACTAAAGTTTATGACTTTTTGTTTGAAACATTGATGATTCTTTCTGTGTTCTGTTTTGCCCAAGTCAAGAAAACACTTTTCTGTCTTTTGAGTTATTTATAGCTTACAGAAATGTATACATCTATAAGTAAAATTTGAAACATTTATTTTTCCCTCTACTTGACTTCTCTAGAGTTTGAAAACCATTTGTAAATATTCTTAATTTATAATATAGGTATTTGGATAAGTTCAGTAAGAATGTTTTCTTCTATAGAACACAATGAAAGACACTGGTTATTTTTACCAAGACTTTAATTGGAATGGCCTATTTTTGGAGGTGTCTAGGCCATGTTAAGGAATTAAGGTTGACCTTATAACACGAATAGATAACCTGTTGGCAAAACTGGCAAGAGATCTCATCAATTAACATTTCCTGTTCCTTGGTGAGTAAATAATGTCACTTTCTGATAGGTTCAGGAACCTCAAGTCACTTGAGACCTCTAGAAAAGAGGAATTTATCCAAATGCATATGGATATATAATGGTACATATGAGGCCTTGACTTGACTCAAGAGGCTGTCAAGTTCAACTTGAGATTTCTTATGAAAACGTTATAGCAAAGCCAATTTAAAAGAAGAAAAATAGAAAAATCTGGATGACGAATAATTATTCTTACTGCATTTTACAAAAAATCAGACTAAGTATTCTTAGAGCAAAGTTTATTTTGGCAAGTAAATTAATCATACTATAATTTTTCTTTAATAAAATAGGAAACTAGAGAGAAAAAATAATTCAAAAATGAAAAAGTATGATTCACCTGTATTAGATTATCCTTGTCTGCAATGCCAGATCATAGAATAAGATACAGCTGTTTAACTCAACTGATCTGTTCACAGGACTGAGAGACTAGCCAAAATATACAGAATTATATTCAGTAGTCAGATGTGCTCCAATGTTTTTCTTCCTGTTTATTAGTCCTACAATAACATCTTGGGTTTTGATATGTAATACAGTAGTCAGATTTTCTCTAATTTGTTTCCTCTGTCTTAGTCCTACAATAACATCTTAGGTTTTAATATGTCTTACAATAACATTTATTGTTTTAATTCCAGTATGGGAAACTGTAAACTGATTAATTTTCCTTTGTTCTGCTGATAAAAGTTTTGGTTAGATAACCAGGGAATTTTCTTCCTTTATGGGAAAAACATGTATCTCTGTCTCCCTACTAATTGGGCAGGTACTTGCATCCTAATTTACCTTACTTCAAATAGCCCCTAATAATCAACTTTTGTTCCTATTAAAGGTCTGTTTATCATTCCATAGGTTTGAAGATTGACCCCCCACTCCCTCAGCAACCCCAGAATTTTCTTTCCTCTTTTTCTATTTTAACACAAAAAGGCTGGAATGTTAGCCTTTCCCTATGTCCTAGAGGTCAGATATACTCATTAGATCTCTACCTCTTGAGGTGTAAACATTCATTTAATACAGAACCCTGGTTTCTTCTGGTTCTGTTAAACCTCTTCCCAGATTGCAGAAGTCACAGCAGATAACTCCCACCCATCCCCATACAGGGCCTTCAGAAGATGACCTTTGGTTTCTGTGCAAGCAAGCCCACCACCTCCTCAGCTGCACGTTCACCACACCCTGAACTATTTTAAAAGGGGCCCATCAACTTAAATTGGTGCTGTCCCCATTTTCTACCTTGGGTTGCAGCCCATCTGCTTGTAGGTGCTCTTAATAAATCTCTGCTCTTAACCCAGCCTGGTTCTTTGCAGCATCTTTTCTTTGGACATCTAACACTCCACATTTACCATAACACTTGAGGTAGACTTCTAAATACTTGTGTGCTTCCTGGCTCAATAACTTCACTATAATTCTAAAAGCCAATTTTAATCCTTGGTCAGCCATGGAGCATCAGAATGTCAAACAAATCAGCTCTGAACTATACATAGCAGGACCATGATGAAGGACCTTGTGCTAGAATTGTCATTGGTGTATTTGTATTTTGATGGCAGTATAGCTACAGAATTAGAAGAAAACATTTATTCTTCTCATTTAAACAGTGTAATTACCTAAAGAAAAGGTTTTAAATTCTAGCCTGTGTATTTTTTTGTATAAAACCAAACAAAAATGTGCTTTAAAAGAAAGTATTAGTTGATTAAAAACAATGTGAACAGGCCCTTTAGATCCTAGTCCCAGGTGTGCATGCCAAAGGGCATGATTAGTGATTAGCAGGAGAGTTCAAGCTTTATAATTGTGAAATAAAAAGCATCTTGGTCATATTTCGGGGTGTTTCTCTCTCTTTTTTTTGAGACAGAGTCTCACTTTGTCACTGTCATTAGAGTGCAGTAGCATCATAGTATCCTCAAACTCTTGGGCTCAAGCAATTCTTGTCTCAGTCTCCCAAGTAGCTGGGACTATAGGCGCCCACCAAAACACCTGGCTAATTTTTAGAGACAGGGTCTTGCACTTGTTCAGGATGGTCTCAAATTTGTGAGCTCAGGCAATCCACCCACCTAGGCCTCCCACAGTGCTGGGATTACAGGCATGAGCCACCACACCCATCCTACATGATGTTTCTCTTTTAAAAAGGTTGGGTATTCTATTCAGCATGATGGATAAGTTAACCTTTAAACACAATCGAGTTTCTTCTTGGCAACAAATTGAGAGTTATGTTAAAAAAAAAATCACTTCATACTCTGTTTTTTTTACAGAAGATAGGAATTCTTGGGTGAACATGCCACTTATTAATACACTAAAGATAGAAAACCCCAGCAGGCTGCTTGCCAAACTTTGCTGAGTGACTCTTATATTCATTAATGTCAGAGAATTTACATAGATTCTTTCAGCAAATGCTCATTTGAAACATTTATGGTCACTCTGATATGTTGAGACAAACAAAAGGAACATAGTCTCCAATAGATTAGTAGGAAGGACATGGGTACACAAACATAACCCACTAAAACCTTTACACTTCAGGATTAAATTAGTTCTATATGAAACAGTGGTTCAAAATGGAAATCCAAGAGTACTCTGTTTAATCACAGAGCAGCACCCACATAACAGTGCCCATTTATAAAAAATTCTTTTGGTCTTCAGTATAGACTGAAAGTGTATGTTGCTATCCTCCACCAACACCTGTACTGAAACCTAATCTCCACTGTCATGGTATTTGGTGGTGCTATCTCTGGGAGGCCCCAAAGGTCATGAGTCTGGAGCAATCATGTGTGGAATTAGTGCCCTTATAAAAGGGATGCTTGGAAACTCTTTCCCCTCCCATTATGCAAGGACACATCACAAAAGTGGTTATCTGTGAATCAGGAAGCAGGCCCTTGCCAGAAATCAAATATGTTGGCACCTGGATTTTGAATTCCCAGCCTCCAGAATTATGAAAAATAAATTGATGTTTATTTAAGTCATCCAGTCTGTGGTATTCTACTGTAATGGCCTGAATGGACTAATGATACAGTATTTTCTGTAGTATTCTCTTCAGAAAGGGCAGCACCTCAGACACATTACATATTATCAGAAATGACACATTCAGGAAATAGGCCCAACCATTTCCTACTCATTTTATGTTGTGACAGGCAGACAAAAAGGGGCCTGTGATTATGGAGATATAGACTCAGAAACTAAAGCTTTAACATACCTAATGAATCCCCCAATAAACCATCAATACTTATTGTGCCTGTCACTGAAGTACAATCAACTGCCAAAACCCTCTATGGTTTCTCTGTCTCTTGAATGTATTAACTATTAATTATGAAGACGCTGCAGGTTTTGTCTCTTATACACTAACTAATCCCCAATATCTTCAGAAGAGGAGAAGACCACTGACAGTGTTTTTAAGAATGCAAAGCACTAATTGTTGCTATAGATATGGAGAATGTTTAAAAACATTTATACATCAATTATAAAATTATAAAAATTTATAATACATATATTTTATTATATTTAAAAATTTTAATTTTAAAAAATGTAAAATGTCTCACTCAGTTTGTCATGAAATTGAGTTCCTGATGAATTTGTTTTCTAAAAACACAATGCCTCCTGTGGTATTTTTGTTTTTTTGAGATGAATCTTTCACTGTTGCTTGGGCTAGGGTGTAGTGACATCATGATAGCTCATAGTAACCTTAAACTCCTGGGCTCAAGTGAACCTCCTGCCTTAGTCTCCCAAAGTGCTAGGATTATAGGCATGCCACCATGCCTGGCTAATATGTTTTTTGTTTTTTGTTTTTAGTGGAAAATTTTATTTTATTCTCCTATGGAGTGAAATCTTAACCTTGAGTCTAGGATTATTGCAATAGGTATTTTACCAGCTTGTTCTGGAAATTGTATTTCTAACTAGGTATGTGTTTGTTATGAAGGGTGATACTTGCTAGTATATATTTTGAGTAGAGATTGAGTCTACTTAATTTAAATTAAAGTCCACATCTAAATTAAGTGAGCTTATCACACAGTGTAGTGGCTATGAGAATGGATTTTAGTGCCAGACTGTTCCAAATATACCGCTTAACCGTATTACCTTGGGCAAATGGATTAATCTCTTTATATCTCAAATCCCTCATCCATTCTTATAAGGCTGTTGTAAACATTATATTTTTAATGTACACAAAGCAATTGGAATCCCTGGGTTAGATTAAATAGTATATAATTATCAGATCTTGTTCTTCCTGTAATTAATATTACTACCAATACTGTTGCTACTGTGATGACTGAAGCACCACCTGACTGACATTATTATTTCAAAGACTTGACTTCTCTTGCTAGGGGGATAGGTAGAATTAGGACTGTTTCTTCTGGTCTTTCTCTTAAACATACATTTAGTGAATACTGTCTATGTGATTATAAAAGATTCATTTCCTTTACAAAGAATAAGGTTGACTTCCTTGTCACCTCCCAAACCCATCTCTACCTGATGCCAGAGCAGTCCTTTGAAGCTTTTGTAAATGACAAAGTTAACTCAAACCCATTGATATGAATCTCAAACGACTATAATAATAAGAATCTATGATTTTGTTTCCCCTAATCTTTGAATGAGAAAAGACATCCAAGTCATTGAACTGAAGGAAATCTGATTCCACATTTCAATGCATTGATATTCACTATCTCAACCCAAGGTCTAGTATGCCTGAGATGGACTGGGTCACAGGGATAACAGAGACCGGCCTGATGAACTCCATGACTGCAACTAATGAAGGCTTTAAACATCCTAGGCATATTTAGAGGAGACACACTCTTTAGGCTTTCATTAAGTAATCAGATTTGAGTTTTCACAGTTGGAACAAAGAGCTCTAGAGAGGGTGTCCCTAAATTTGGGGGCATCATACATTTACTCAGGATATGATGATCTCTTTTTATCCTTCTCCTCCCACAAATACATATCCATAGAAAAGAAATTTGCCTAAAATTTTAGAAACTTCAAGTATCTCCTGAGATTAAGTTTTAGGATTTAGTTTGAGAATTCTTTTGCTACAAAATTAAATCTCTCTGAGGTTCCAATATAATTTCTGATATCTTGATCTGATTCTCTTTACCTCTGTGTTCAATCAGCAAGTGAAATTAACATTCCCTGTTTAGCCTCCATGACTCCAATAAGATTCAATGGTCAGCTCATAAAATTGATGTTGAACATAGGGAAGGTCCAACTATGGGCAAGATAGAGTGGGGAAATGGTCTAGATTTTAAGAGGGGATAAAATATGTGAAATAAATATAACACTCTCTCATAATTCACTTGTCTATGTAAAAATATTGCTACCTTAAGTTGTTTTGCAATTGAAATAAATGTTCTACTATAATAAGGAGTACCTAAAATATTAGAGATACATAAAAGGGGGGAAAAAGCCTGTAATATGAAAAAAGGTTGTTTTGTTGTTTAATGAGTCAAAGTCATAACAGCTTTATTGAGGCAGAAGTAGGGTAAAAAAATTGTCCTGATTTGCTGAGGACTTTACAGGTTTTAGCAGTAAAAGTTTTATGTCCTAAGAAATCCTTCAGTCCCAGGAAAATCTGGATGCTTGGTTACCCTAGATAAACTGGCCACATATGCAGTGCAACATTTAATGTCTTTTCATATAAGTATATACCTTGAAACCATCACAACAAGTCAGGAGAATGACCATACACACCATTCTCAGGTGTTTCTTCCTGCTCCTTTCCTCTTGTCCCTCCAGTGTGTCTGTTGTCCCTGAGCAACCACCTATATACTTCCTGTCACTGTAGATTAGTTTGTGTTTGAAAAAATAATTTTATAAAGTGGTAATCATACAGTATGTGTTTTTTTCTCTGATTTCCTTTATTTGGCATAATTAGTTAGAGATTCAGTTGGGTTTTTGTGTCATTTATTTTGCTGAGCAGTACATATGTCATTGTATGGATATACCACAATTTGTTTGAGGTTGTTGAAGGACATGTGGGTTGCTTCTAGGTTTGGACTATTACAAATAAAGCAACTATGGATTTCCATGTCTAAGTCTCTGTTCAAATTTAATTTATTTTGATTGTGCACCTAGAAGTGGAATGCTGGACAATCTGGGAGGTGTATGTTTAACTTTGTATGGCAGCAGTTCACTGAGCAATTTTACATTTTCATACAGCAGAGTGTGGATGTCCATTTCCTCCACAATATCCACTTGGTGTGATCAGTCTTCACATTTCAGCCTTCTGGTATCTATGCATTGTTGCATACATTCAATGTAAGTATGTGGTTTATTTTTGAGGTGATTTTGGTATAAGGTGTAAAGTTAAGATTGAAATTTATTTTTGTGCCTGTGGCTGACTGTCTCATGACAATTTGTTGAAAAACCTATTTTTCTGTGGGAAAGAAATTCTCATAATTCTGACCCAAGTGCAGCCATTTTAGAAAAACAGGTCAGAAACCAGCAACCCTCTCCCCAGACTCCTGGAGTGCTTTAAGGCCAGAGTTCCTGGAAACACCATACCCATATTCTGGCCAGCACTAGGGATATACCTATAATACCGATCAGCACTAGAGGTGAGCCCTGGGTGGCAGGCTGGTCACAGCCCTGACAAAAACATCAATTATGAGCAACTAACTCTTATCACTGCCCCAATCTATCTATAATGATAAAGCTAATAAAAGCCTTTTGCAACTGTGTGAAAGTGAGATGATTCTTGGTCATACTGCACTCTGCCACTCTGCTTTTCCCTTTTGTAAATTTTATTTATTTATTTATTTGATTTAGCAGGCCCTGGATGGTTCAAACCCATCACCCCTAGTGCATGGGGCTGGCACTCTAACCATTGAGCTACGGGTACCCATACTGTACTCTGCTTTTTTCTCTAATGCTTTCCTCATCCCTGAACTGGCTTTCTCTCCTTGTGGACCTGTACCCCATCTCTACATCTAAACATCTCACCTTCCTCTATTTAATGCTTTTGTAGCTTTGTCAGACAGGTGAATACTTGTGTAAATCTACTTCTGGATTCTGTTTTGCTTCATTGATCTATGTGTCTATGCCTGTTATTACCATGCTGATGTCTAGAGTATAGTTAGCCTTAACACAGAGTGGGGTAATTCCTTGCATTTTGTTATTCATTCATTTATTAATTTAGAGACAGAGTCTCACTTCGTTGTCCTTGGCAGAGTGCCATGGCGTCATTGCTCACAGCAACCTCCAATTCTTGAGCACAAGTGATTCTCTTGCCTCAGCTTCCCAAGTAGCTGGGAAAAAAAGCGCCTGCCACAATGCCCAGCTATTTTTTTTTTTTTTTTAGAGACAGGGGTCTCACTCTTCCTCAGGCTGGCCTTAAACTTCTGAGCTGAGGTAATCCACCTTCATCGGCCTCTCACAGTGCTGGGATTACAGGCATGAGTGACCATGCACAGCCCATTTTGTCTTTTAAAAGATTGTTTTAGTGGCAGTGCCTGTGGCTCAAAGGAGTAGGGTGCTGGCCCCATATGCCAGAGGTGGCAGGTTCACACCCAGCCCTGGCCAGAAACTACAAAAACAACAACAACAACAACAAAAAGAAAGCAGAAGGCAAATTAAAGAAAAATGCAGCAAATTAAACACAAAGCAACCACAAGGAAGGAAATATTAAATATAAGAGAAAAACTTAATAGAATGGAAGCAGAAAGGCTGTATAGAAGAATTAGTGGCCTTAAAAGCTGGCTGTTTAAGACCCATAAAATCATTAACGCTATAATCAAACCTAATAAGGAAGAAAGAAAGAAGACATAAATTGTCACTATCAGAAGTAAAAGAGGGGCATCGTTGTAGAACCTAGGGTTTTAATGAGAGAATGTTATGAACCTTTTTGTGCCAATAAATTCAACTTAGGGAAAGTGGAAATTCCTTGAAAGATAAACACTACCAAAGCATTCCCCCAAACAAGTAGATAACATGAATGACCCTATTTAATGTCTATTTAAGATATAGAACATGTTAGTTAACAGCATTCTGATAATGAGAATTTCATGCCCAGATGCCTTTACTGATAAATTCTATGAAATGCACAACAAAGAAATAATACCAGTTCTACATACTTTTCCACAAAATAAGGAGAGAATGCTCTCCCAACTTGGTTTGTGAGGCCAGCAATTACCCTGATACCTAAACCAAACCAAAGATGTTACAAGAAAAGAAAGCTATAGACCAATATTCTTCATTAATATAAATGCAAAAGTCCTTAAAAATACATTGGCAGATTGAATCCACTGCATAAACAGTGTAGCACATCATGACTAAGCCAGGTTTGTCTTACAAATGCAAGATTAGTTTGATGTTCAAAAGCCAATCAGTGTTATTCACTACATTAAAATCTAAAAAATGTCAATGATCATTTCAATGTAAGTATAATGGAAAAAGCACTTGTCAGAATTCAGCCTGATACAGAATTCAGCCTGCAGTTAGCATTATATTTATGGGCAAAAGACTGAATATTTATTTCCTAAGATCAGAAAAAAGGCAAGGATGTCCATTCTTACCACTTCTGTAGAACATTGTACTGAAAATGCTAATGACTGCAGTGCAGCAATAAAAATAAATTAAAGGGATCCAAATTGGAACAGAAGTTAAACTGTCCTCATTCACCAGACTACGTGATCATCTCCTCAGGAAGTATAAAACTATTTTTAGTCACCAGACTATGTGAAAATCCTAAGGAATATATTAAAAAACTACTAGAATTAATAAATAAGCTTAGCAGATCATGTGATGTACAATTTTATTCTACATAAATTAGCAACAAAGAGTTGGAAAAAAGCAATGCTATTTGTAATAGGACAAAAAAAGAAAAAAAATCATAACCTAGACTTCATCAAAATTAAAAACTTTTGCTTTTTAAAAGACCCTTTAATGGGCTAGGCACAGTGGCTTATGCCTGTAATCCTAGCACTCTGGGAGACCAAGGCAGGTGGATCGCCTGAGCTCAGGAGTTCAAGGTTAGCCTGAGCAAGGGACCTCAGGTGTTGTGGTGGGTGCCTGTCATTCCAGTTACCAGGGAGGCTGAGGCAAGAGAATTGCGTTGAGCCCAAGATTTTGAAGTTGCTGAGAGCTATGACACCATGGCACTGTACTGAGGATGATAAAGTGAGAATCTGTCTCTGAAAAAAAAAAAAAAAAAACAGAACTAAAAAAGCCTTAAAGATATGAAAAGCAAGATATAGACTTAGATAAAATATTTATAAAACACATATCCGATAAAAGACTTGTATCCATAATTGCTAAAGTTTTCATAGTCAATAATAAGAAAAGAATGTGCAAAAGATTTGAATAGACAATGTCTCTAAAAATGCATAAAAATGTCAAATAAGCATAAGATAAAGTGTTCAACATCATTAGACATTAGGGAAGTGGAAATTAAAATCATGATAGGATACCACTACACACCAATTAGAGTGTCAGAAATTACAAAGACTGGCCATGTGAAATTGGACTTGATAATTACTATTATGATTCATTTATATAGTTATCTTCAATTTCTTTAATGTTTTATAGTTTTTATTTTTTTAGTTTTTTATATAGTTTTTATATGTCTCGAAACTTATAATATTGTAAAATTTATCCCTAAATCTTTCGTGTTTTCTTTTGTTACAAATGGCATTGCTTTATTTCTACTTCAATTGTTTGTTTCAATCTGTGTAGAAATAAAATTATACATCACATGATTTACATCCTTATACATCCTATCACATACATTTTTAAGCTTATCTGTTAATTCTAATTGACTTTTTTTTGGCCAGGGCTGGATTTGAACCCGCCACCTCTGGCATATGGGGCTGGCGCCTTATTCCTTTGAGCCACAGGTACCGCCCTCTAATTGATTTTTTCAGATTCCAGTATTTTCTATGGAGATAGTGGTATAGCTTGGTAAATAAAGACTTTTTTACTTCTCCAATTGGCAGTGACAAAGAGCAACTGTAATTCTTAACACACTGCTGGCAGAAATACTAACTGGTGGAGACACTCTGGAAAACATTTAGCAGCTGATTTTAAAGTAAAACGTACTTACTCCATAACCCAACTGTACCCAAGAAAAGTGGAAACAGATCCACAGAAAGTCTGATGCAAATGGTTAGAGTAGCTTGATTAATAATAGCCCCAAACTGGAAAGAACCCAAGTGCCCATCAGGTGAAGAACAGATAAACAAATAGTGGTTTATGAGTATAATGGAATATTACTCAACAGAAAAAAAGGAATGAACTATTTCTACATTCAACATGGGTACATACAACGTGGATAAATTTCAAAAGGAGTATTTAAGTACAAAAACCAAGACACAAAAGTCTACAAAATATATTTATTTTATTATGAAATTCTAGAAAAGGAGAAACTGTAGTTACAAAACTTTGTGCATATATTGTATCTTTCTTTTAAAAAAAAGAAGGGGGAGAAAAATGAATTGTGACTCTTTGGCCCAACCTATGCATCATAGTAGAAGACCTGCAGCTATCTCAAAGATTTTTAACATACGATAATCAAAAATTGGCTTATAATCACACCGTCAGTGAAGTGGATGACTAAGTTGAATATTTTGCTGTTTTGAGTCATTGAAATGAGACTGTAACATACATTTTGTTCTGGTGATTCCAAACGGGCTCTGAGAAAACTTTCAGAAAAATGGCTTTGAAAATGATGTTCTTAGTAGTTCCATCCTTGGAACAAAATTTATAGCTTCCTTGAGGTCAGTACCTTTAATGGATACATGTGTTTTAAAGATTCCTTTCGTAAAAAATTATAATTTCATTTTGCTTTTCTCTTTTAAATTACTCTTTCTTCTAAACAATCACTTTGAACTCTCATTGATGATACCTGATTTTGGATAAAGAAACAAGATTAGGAATCCAGGGAACCAGCTCAAAGGCTGCAAAGCCTTTCTGAGCATTAAATAGAGTGACCAACAGATCACCAGCAGCTCCAAAGGCACAAGTCCCAAACAAGGATAAGAAACAATTTTCTAATGATCAAAGCTGTCTGAAATTGATATGGACTATCTGAAGGAAAAAGTGAGTTCCCCTGGTTCAAGTGACAACTGCGGACTCCTTTGGCAGGAATGGAGGGGAGACGTTTCAAGCATCAGCTGGAGTGCTGGCCTCTGCAAGCACTCGGAGGGTGTGGGGTGCAGCCGGGCTCCCCATGTGTGCCCTGGCTGGAGGTGTCTTGAGTCTTACATGGGAGACTTCATGCAGCTTTAGATCTTGTGGATGCTTAGATGACAAATTTCCTGTGACATGCCATTTGAATTCAAATTTCAGCATGATGGTCCTTTAACCTGTTGTTAAAGATGGTATCGAGTGCCTTCATACAGTTCTGAACAATACTGTTCTGTGTGGGTTGAAATTAGCTCCAGAGACGCTTGCAGTCCAACAGAAGTGCATATTTCTGTCTGTTTCAATGCCACCCCGTACCTTTTCCTGATTGACTCAGTTTTGTGGAAAATGATAAATGAAAATTTGCCCTCATTATTGGTTTAAATGAAGAACTCACTAGATCTCAAAAATCCAAAAACATATCTTCAGGTAAAGACTGAAAGGCATGATTCTTTTTCCTGAAGCACCTATGGCTTAAAAAAATATATTCAGTACTTAAAAGAGCTAACATCTTCTTCCAAGCAGCCCAGCAGAAGAGGGGAAAGCAGCCCCAGAAAATCAAGTTTGCCAGTGTCTGGGCTACTCCACGTAGAACATCGTCTTGAATAAAGTTGAAGATTTATTTCATAGTCACATAGGGAAGGTGAAACTTATTTTCTAGAATAGGCATGTCACATACCTCCCTCCTGAGAAGCAGAGAGAGCATGCACAGATTCTTTTCACTAAATCAATTCTTACTGGGATCCTTCTGCTTATTAGCTCAACAACTATTTAGTGAAGGCCCAGTGTGCACAGTACTGTGGGAGGTGCCATGGGGAACACAGACACAAGGATGGCACCGTCCTTACCTGGGGTAACTCAACATAGATCTGGGGTGAGCAAGACGGAAGAGTAAGCTCCCTCAGGGAGTGTCTGAGCACAATTGAATAGATTGGAAAACAGAGGCGGTGGAGGTCAGAGGAAGGAGAGGATTTTTCCCTACAGCTGTTATATTTAAGGGCAGGGTAGTTTACATGAGCCATGCTGTCCTGAGGACAGGGCAAGAATGTTCTCTTTGGGAGAAATGTCAAGAAGAATGACAATGAGGGGCAAGTACACTTGGTGCTTAGGACCTTCATTGACCTTCACGAGTAGGCATTGCAGGAAAGGACGTATGGGAAGCAGACTGCAGGGAGCTGTAGGCAGGAGCATCTGAGGACATGGAGAGGTGAGCCCTCATTGAACATGTTTAGTAAGTAGCAAAGGGGGAAGGTATTACACAACATGGTCAACGGGAACCTTTTTTTTTTTTTTCCCTCCTATGAGTAAATTATTATTTTGAAGGAGAGAGGCTAAACATGTTTGGAAAAAAAATTAGATTGTAGAATCCTGGAAAACATAATGTTACAGGAAAGAACCACAGGATAATTGCTAGCATTTTTGATATGGACATAAGTGGGTATAAAATATATTTTTGTATTTTATGAAAAAGCATTACATTAAGGAACTCAAATATCACTTTCTTTTTTTATTGTTGGGGATTCATTCAGGGTACACAGAAGCAGGTTACATTAATTCCTTTTGTTAGATAAGGACCCTCTCATATTTATGTCCCACCCCCAAAAGGTGAACCCTCTCCCTTAAAGCCCCCCCTCCTTCCTTTCTCAGCTCTCCAGGTCCTCCACCCCCCACTGTGTACTAGGACCTTAATTGTCCTCATATCTGAATTGAGTATATAGGATTCTTACTTCTCCATTATTATGATGCTTTACTAAAAATAATGTGTTCCACATCCATCCAGTTTAATACAAAGGATGTGAAGTCTCTGTCTTTTTTAGACGCTGAGTAGTACTCCATGGAATACATACACTACAGCTTGTTAATCCATTCTTGAGTTGGTGGGCATTTAGGCTGTTTCCACATTTTGGCGATTGTAAATTGAGCTGCAATAAACAGTCTAGTGAAGTGTCAGCTGACAAGTGTTTTATAAGATTCCTTCAATTGTAACGGAA
>CAUYPK010045130.1:0-17500 GCA_963574355.1 Loris lydekkerianus
TTAGAATGGTTTTGGTTATCAGGGACAGAAAACCTGACTTGAACTGCTATAGGGGTAGGAAGATGTGGTACCTTTCTACCTGTCATAGGGGTCATGGCCAAACTCTGATAACAAAAGATAGGTTAATAAGAAAAAAAAAAAAACTACAATAAATTTAATTAATAAAAATTTTATATGACATGGGACACTTCAGAAATGAAGGCCCAAAGAACCATAGACAATTGTCTATCTTTATTTCTTAGATTTGATGAAGAATAGACAGATGTGTAGAAATGTGATTGGACACAAGTGTATTACCTAACAGTGATAGACTGAGGGGGCATATCTAGCAAGGCCTGTCTGCTCAGATTCTTCTTGGCCCGTTTGTGTAGCTTTTCTCCCCCAACCCCTTGGTTATGGGGCAGGACACCTCTGGAATGAGAGTCTTCAAGGGAGAAGAGAGAAAAGAAAGAGTGACCTTTCTAGGTTTTATGGATTTCTTTGGGGGAAGTGTTCTAGTTTCTATGACCTGCTTTAGAAACCAGAGGAATTATGGTTTCTATGACTCACTTTGTGAGGAGAGAAAGGGGTCAGAGACAAAAGGATGGAACAAGATCAGAAAGACCTTGCTTCTGAAGTCCCTCTAATCTCCTTCAGTTCAAAGTTCAGTCATGTATCATGTAAAGATGGACTGTATATACAACATTCTTCCCACAGGCTTACATTGGGCTGAAAAATTCCTTTTCTATGTTTAGATACACAAATGCCTATTGTGTTACAATTGCTTACAATTGCATTACAGTATTCAGTACATCACATGCTGTACAGATTTGTAGTGTAGGAATAGGATAGACCATATAGCCTAGATGTGTAGTAGACCATACCGTCTAGGTTTATGTAAGTACACTCTAGGAGGTTTGCACAATGATGAAATTGCCTACTAACATATCTCAGAACATATTCTTGTAGTTAATTGACACATGACTATACAGATAACACAATTAATCATTTAAAATATATTAAGTGTATGTTTCAATGGCATTAATTGTATTCACAATTTTGTGCAACCATAACCACTATCTATAAAGTTTTTCATCATCCTAAATAATAACTGTTATGTTCTAGTCTCCATCCAACACAGTACAATGTCTCTGTGAGGCCTCGGTTATTGTCATTTAAAAAGCTCTAACAAGAGCTTATTGTGTCTTTTTAAAATATTAGATTTCTTTTTCTTTGAATTTTAGATGTTTGATATCAATACAACATCACATCATAACTGATACCATAATGATATTCAAAAAGCTTCTGATGCATGAGTTACAACGAGCTAATGCTAGAATCTCAAAAGAAGTATAGTTTTCATCATAGTTTATTCCTTATTTATAGTTGTGTAGTTTCTTTTGAATACTTTTCTCCCTCTCATGAGTTTAATAACTGTCTGATGTTAAAGTTTCATGTTGTTCGGCATCTTTTAAAGGTAGCCAGTGCAGTTAATATTGATAAAATGAGTCACTTAATCCCTTTTTGTTAAGTAGTGAACTATTCTTAAATGTAAAAAAAAAAAAAAAGCATAGCAACCTGCAACCTTTTATTTGACATTTGAAAATAACTATTTTAGATAAATTAAAAAAAAATTAAGAATCTTAAATATTATTTCAAAAATAGATAATAAGGTGCACTTATTGGTTGTGTTTCTACATGGTCATAAGGGAAATTTTAAGATTTCAAAATTATAATTTCAGAAGGATTATGAGAGGATATAAAGATTGTTAGCAATTATAATCACTGGTAACTAGTGATATCAAAGAACAAGTATCCAGAACAAATCAATTTTATTTCTGAAAATATATATGTTCATACTTTAAACTTACCACCTTAGAAACTTCTACAAAACACGAGTACATAAACACAGATTCCATCGAATCAAGGAGGTCATCAGACATCATCTGGAACACTTCATCCTACTGTCACATGAGAAGGACAGTGAGGAAGGCAAAGGATATTTTTTCAGTAACACCTTATAATAAAGATAGTTTTGACATTGTGAGCACCTACCCAAAAGGGTCTCAGGAACCCTTCCCATAATATTTAAAAATGCAAAAAACCTCTATGAGGAAGGTGTTATCCCTACATTAAGCTCAAGATAAGAACTAATTCAGTGATAAAAATTCACTCTTGGGAGATCTGAACAGGAGGGATTGGAAATGGCATAGCTACCATTTTCTGTTATTTTTTAAAATAAATGAATATAAATATTTGTTATGTACTTAAATGTGATTTAATGTTAACTACAGGTGACATTATTATTTTTTCCTTATGTTCAATCATGTGGTAAAAAATAAAACAAGGGTTTAAGATAGTACTCCTTTTATAGAAGTATGTTTTACAATGAATTTACTCCAAAATATCTATTTTAAAAAGGGAAAACAACCTTGACCTGGGTTGACACCATGAAAGAGAAAAAAAATTATGAAAGAATAGGAGCAAAAGAAGAGAATGACAAGAAAAGTCTTTTAATAACCCATGTGATATTTTCATACAAAGATTATCGAGGTAAATATATTTGACAAAATGAAGTATGTGACTATAAATTTAAATATATGTTTGCATATTGTAGTTTATTGCTTATAACACAGATGAGAGATGTGGGAAATTTGGTAAGAAGTCTGAGTCTCAGCAGAAGCCCATGGGACTAAGTAGGAATCAAACATAAAAGAAAAATATAAAAAAACAAAAAAACCTTCAGCATGCTCATCTCTCTTGAGACTTTGTCCTGTATGCTGTGGCATTAGGGCTTCTGCATTTTGGGGGGCACACTTTTAAAAAGAAAGCCTAATTGCAGATAACACCACAAATCCAGATCGTAGATGTCTTCATAATTCAGAAAACAAATAAGGCCATATCTTTTAATAGTACAGACTCTTTTTGCTGGACTTCCAAGGTTGGCAGCATTTTATGTTCCTGGCTATTCCACCTCCATGTGGAGAAAATGAGCCTGAAAAATAAAGTCCGGCAGAGGCCAGAAGAGATAAGCAGAGCGGTGACAAGGACAATCGGACAGAACTGGGGTCCTGTCACCTCCGTCTCATCCCAGCCTCCATTTGTAACTTCCCCTTTATGGGAGTTCCTAAATTTTTACTTCAACTAAGTGTGGTTTGTTTTCCATTACTTGTAATAAAAGAATCCAGGCTAATACAATAATTCATTTTATTTATCTTCTGCGGCAAACACCTTAGTAGAGTAAATGAGGCAAATTTAGCAGAAGATAATTTCCTGTCCTGGGTCATAAGTTTAATTAATACACTTTTCTTTGCTAGATACCATTTTTGAAATCCTTGAATATAAAGACTTATGCTAATTTTCAGGCTATTGCTGTGGGGATGAAATAACTCTACAAGGAGTGTAGTGACTTCAGCTAAAGTTGTTTCATTAAATCCTACAGGGAAAATGTGTTAAACATAGGGTATATATGTTTGTCCAAGAATAAATTCCTTTTCCTCCTTGGAGATAAATATCCCAAATACTAGGGTCCTAAATCCTACAGAAGACAAATTTTTGTCCCACAGAAGACAAATTTTTATGATTTTTTGACACATTTGTACTGCTAGACTTCACTAAAGCATATGAAGCACACATGTTACCCTGACAACAAAGAAATGAAAATTATGCACTATATATATTTTTCAGTGGCATCTTTGTAGACCTTGCCAGTATCTGAACTGTTAGAACATGGTTGAATGTCAATTTTGTGCAGGAATTTTAAAGAAGGTTTATTAAAGTGCTGAATATTTCTGGTCATAAATTTTACAATACAGAAACAGCAAACTTTCTCCAAACATGAAATTTTATAAACATCCATTAATTGTTCGACATAGCATGGCTTTTGAATTCTAGGCATTTTATTAATACTAATGTTGCTTTCTCCCTAAGAAGAAAATATATATCCTTCATTTCAGCATTATGAGTTTCAGTGTACAGTTTCAATGGTGACCTCAGTAGTCTCTCGGACTACTTTAAGAAAACAATGTTAAAATTGCACTATAGTGTTTGAGTGATTTAGAATCTTTTAAAGAGGAATGAGTTCAAATAAAAATAAATGATAATTTTAATAAATACTGAGAATGCCTTCACAGTTTTGTTATTTCATTCAAGTCTGCTACCACCACAGCTCTCAGGGTTTTGAGACTACAGGTCACTAACCAGTTCGTGGGTCTGAAATAAATTGGAAAGCCTAATATTTGGAGATTATCTGCCAAACTTTTAAAATTCAATATTGACATTCAAATGTTCATTTTTAATGAACAATGGTAATTGTTATTTTATAACAATTATTTATAAAATAATTTTTAATGAACAATGGTAATCATTATTGAAGAAAGGCGTGAATACTTAAAGGAAAACTCACCTCACCAACATGGCATTTTGGTGAAGACACTTTACTCTCCTGCCTACATATGCAAACATAGACTTCCACACAATTATAAAGATGAGGTAATTTGGGGACGGAAAGTGTAAAATAAATGTGGCACAAATGAGATAGAATTTTATTTTTACTTTTTGCATGAGTTCAGTAAGACATGATTCTACAAAGAGGTAGGACAAACGTCCTTCCTCTCTTGCTTATCCAACCTCAGGAGATGACTTTAGTCCTCATGGTCCGAAATGCTGGCATTATCCCATCAGCACCCCAGGAAGTAGGGTAGCGGCACTACCCACTAAAAATAAAACTCAAGCCACTTCATCTATATGATGTTGCACATACATAAGGTTAAATTTTCAATAGTCCACATTAAAAAATAAGAAGTAAATCAATTTTGATAGCATACAATTTCAGCCTATAATCATAAAAAGTTATTAATGAGAAATTTTACCTTAAAAAAAAGTTCTGGAAATTTGGAGTGTAGTTTATACTTTCAGGCTGTCTCAACCTGAGCTAATGCCTTATCAAGTGTTTCACCTGTGGCTAGTGGCTGCCGCACAGGATACTTTCCAGCCAAGATACAGAGCAAAGCAAGGTTCTCTCTCACTGCTCTTAAGCATCATCATGTTAGCAGTCTTACTAGTATAGATAATAAAAAGAAGTAAATATTTTAAAGATTGGAAATAAAAATGTCTTTAGTCACAGATGACATAATTTCTATTTAGAAAAATTTCAAAGAAATGACGAAAAGACTCCTATGTGTTTTTATAAAAAGGTGCACAGTACAAGATTAACATCTGGAAGCAAACTGCTTCTGTACATGCCAGTTGTGAACAGATGGAATTTCTCCTGGAGAAACAGATGCAGTGTTCCTCATTTTTAAATGGGGGCATTGTAGGCAGTGTGAATTTTCATATTATATTGTCTTATTTAACAAATGATTAATTTCTAATTTTAAATACTAATTTGGTTATATTAATTTGCTTTTGTTTCAGAAGCTACAAATACCTATCATGCTGAATGCTCTTTGTTACTTTCTGCACCTTTATCCTCCCTCCGATCTTGTGTTTGGTAATTCTTACTGTTACTCCTATTTTATTGTCTTTCCACACTTCTTTCTTGGTGTATCTCCTACTATACTTGCATTTGTATCAATGCTTTCTTAGATACTTGATAATTTTGTCTTTATTTTTGAGATATATTCTGAGATATTTTTATTTTTAGATCCATTAATTTCAGTTCATATTTTATTTTTTTTGTTCATTTGTTTTCATGTAGTGAATGTCTAATTCACATTACTTCACGTCTGCAATTTTGGTTTAATTATCTTTAATTTCAACTTTAGTTTAGTTTTATGCTTTTCTTCTGTTTTATGACCTGGTTTAACTGGCATGCTTTCACCTGCCAAAGAGCGTTTATTATTTTTATTTTTTAGAGTATCTTTTTATAGAGTCAGGGTTTTGCTTGTTGAGATTTACTTGTATTTATAATTATTATTGTATTATATTTTGTAATTTATAAATTTATATTTATAATAATTTAAAATTTAATTTATATTTATAATTCTTTCTTGCTACTTCAATAAAGGACAGCTGTGTGTATGGGGGGTGGGTGGGTGTGTGTGCCTTATACATATATGGCACTTCTTTCTCTAGTTTTACCTCTTCTAGTTCTTTTCTACTCTCTTGTCTCAGTAAGATTATCTTCTTCAGTTGCTCCTTCCTTTTCTTTAACCACCTGGGGAAATCAAGGACCCCTCCCTTCATCTTTAAATTTATATTTCTTTTACAGAAGAACTGACTTCACAGAACCACCATCTCCAGTCCCATCCATTTGTTAAGCCTGCTGTTTCTCACTCAGCAGTAGCTAAGTGTGTGTGTGTGTTTGTGTGTGTGTGTGTGTGTGTGTGTGTATATATATATATATATATATACAGAGAGAGAGAGAGAGAGAGAGAGGGGATAGATAGATATTGAGAAAGAGAGAAACTGGGTCTTGTGCCCAGGAGTGCAATGGCACTATCCTGGTACACTGAAGCCTCAAATTTCTAGGCTCAAGCAATTCTCCTGCCTCAGCCTCCCAAGTACCTAGGACTACAGGCACACGCCTTCCTATCTGGCTAAGAGGCTTCTTTTTCTGAAGGGGAACTCTATTTTCTGTGTTCTATCAGTACTCTGACTCTTACTTTTCCCTCTTCCACTCAACCTTCACCAGACACTCTCCATCTGGATGGGATCTGGAACTAATTTGTCTTTTCTAGGGATTGTATTTCCCCTCTTACTAATACATGGAGTTGTTCATCTTCTTAGGCAGAGGGTATAAGTATAATTTTTTCTGGATGTTTCTTCTAATTTAGATAAATTGGGAGACATTAGACTATATAAGGCCATTGCATTCTCCTATGTAAGGTTAGAAAGCTCTGCACATTTCTTTATCACTTAATAAGGCAATATGGCCGTTCTTCCAAAGGAGACTTTTTAGCTTTATTAATTCTAGATATTATCTACATAATATTTTAGAGCATGTATATATCACAATTCATTTTTATTTGGGTGAAGTTTCTCTGTTACTTAACATGAATCCTCTCTGGTGGATTTAAGCAGAAACTAGATTTACTAAAGATTAATAGGCAGCATAACTAGACAGCTTGGGTCACTCTTGTTTATAAAGCTGTGTTCGGAGGGTAATGCATGATGTCATCTTGTTTTCACTCTCAAAACTGTCCTAGTTGATGATGAATTAAATGATAATCTAATTAATGGCTCACACAATCATCAGAGGAATTGAGGAAGATATTTTGAGACTTAGCTCCCAGGAGAAACACCTGAGATCATGTTGCAGAGCAGACTGATAACAATGCTGCTGCCACTGGTCCCCTCACCAGCAAGTCTGGAGGGTCAGGACCTCCACCTACTGCAACTGCTATAGCTACCAGTGCTCTACCACCTCAGGAACTCACAATGCATCTATTGACACCCATAAAAGTGGACACTTCCAGGAATGAAGAGACCTCCACAGAAAGACTGCTTCTTCCTAGCTCTGAATGTTGATTCAGGCTCAGGTGAGTATATCTGCCTCATTTGCAATTGTTCTGAGTTCTACCAGTTGTATATGTCCAGAGACACAATAAGTCTATCATTTATGTTGGGATTTCTTTTTTTTTTTTTTTTAGATAGAAATGCCTCCTCTTAGGTAAACCTATATATTCCTAAGTCTACCCTCAAAGTTATTTATCTACTTAATAGCTGTACAAATTTTATTTTTTTAATTGATGATTTTATTTTATATTTAATGTTTTATCTTTAATTAGGTATTGTGTATACATAATACACATACCTGTATATATTCTTTTTTTATTATATTTTTATTAACTCAAAAAGATGTAGATCATGTATATGTTAATGCATGTAGTGGGTACAATGTGCTGATTTAATATATAATTTGGAATGCTTACATCATACTGGTTAATATATCCCTCAAAGGTAGACCTGCCATTCGATCCTGCAATTCCTGTACTAGGTGTATATCCAAAAGACCAAAAATCTCTTTATAATAAAGTTATTTGCATCAGATTGTTCATTGCAGCTCAATTCATAATAGCCAATTCATGGAAGAAGCCCAAGTGCCCATCAACCCATGAATGGATTAATAAATTGTGGTATATGTATGCCATGGAATATTATGCAGCCTTAAAAAAGATGGAGACTTTACCTCTTTTATGTTTATATGGATGGAGCTGGAACATATTCTACTTAGTAAAGTATCTCAAGAATGGAGGAAAAGGTATCTAATGTACTCAGTACTATTATGAAACCAATTTACAATCACTCACACTTTCATATGAAGAATAGATCACAACTATGGCCCAGGATGAAGAAGTGGTGGGTGGGAGGGGAGGGGAGGTTGGAGGTCGAATGGAGGGAGGGTGAATCATGGCATCACACCTATGGTCATATTGCAGGGGTACATGTCAGATCTATTAAGCATAGAGTATAAATATCTTAATATAATAACTATGTACAACTTTTAAATGTGATTCCCATAATTTCTCATGGATTCACACATCAGTATCATACAACTGATTATACTCTTAAAATTTATTAAATACATGAGATGTCAAAGATAATATTAATTCTGGTAGTTTAGAGTTCAAGAGTAGTTGACAAATTGTCCAGGGAGCAACCCCAGAGATTAGAGAACTTTTATGGGTATTGAATTCATATCAGATGTTGGGCAAACAACCATAAGAAGGGAAGACAAAGAAAATATCACTAACTCTATACAAAAAAAAAAGTTATAAAGTACTATTATGTGAAAGAGGGCTAGTTCATGGCCCCACAAAAAAGATATTCGAAACCAAGTCTAGGTTGTGCTATAATCCAAAGGCTTTAATTTTTAAAATAATAAGGAAAAAATTTTACAAATACAGTGCTTTATTCATTAACTTATCCTATAATACCATACCCAAGGACATTTTGTCAGTACATTACTGACTCAAAGAAATAGCACCATTTTTTTTTTACATCACATTACATTGGGTTACACATTTATTAAACTATTAATAAATACACATATCTTTGAATTTACCACAAACCTAATTTAGAATAAAGAAGATGTTCATTATGCAACAAAAAATTGTATATGGACAATACCATCATTTGTGATATAAACACACTTAAATCAAATCTAGGCATGTTAAGTAACACAATTATTACATTGACAAAAGTGATTCTAGTATGTAATCATAAAGTGAACATTAATTTTGATCCTCACCATTCTTCAAAATATTCTTAGTAAGGTCAGTCCTTTCACATTGCCTAGATGGGATATTAGGCCTCATGAATTTTCTTGTCACATTCATGTAATTAAAGTCCTACAGTCACAGTTTAGTCATTAAATAGAAACATTTTAGAATTTACATTTCCCATGTTGTGTAAAAATGAAATGGTTGTCCCTACCGTGTGTTGTGGTTTTCTCCAAGGCCCCTGCCCCCAAACTCAGGCCTGCTTCTCTCTGTCTGTACCTAGGGACTGATCCTCCTTTCCTATTTAGAGTTAATACCTTCAGGGTTGGGGAAGTGGCAAGGGAGGGAATTTTTAAAAGGAAAAAAATAAGGAAAATATGAAAGTTTTTACTCAATTGGTACTTGGGCTGTTTTTAAATATAATATTTGATACCTAACGTCTAACATCAGCCCTTTCTGGACTTAGCAGAATTTTAAAGTTGGTTCTTTCTTCCTTGGAACGTTCTGTGGGGCCCCACCAATAATGCTGAATCGTCTGCAGTTCCCTTCAAGGGGTGCATGCAACTCTATTCTGGCTGAAGCTCGGTGGTATGTGAAGGTCTCCATCTCCCTTCCTCTGAGCTGCTCTGGTATTCTCTCAGGCATCTCATCTTCAAAAACAACCGTTTTATGTTGGAGGGAAAAGCCAATTTTCCTTTTTTCCAGAAGTTCTGGGGATTCAATAATTTCTCAACACAGTTCTGTACTCTGTGACCACAGCATCCAGCCAGTTAGGTTTCTCGGGTGTGATTCAGAAACCAATCCACCATATTCCTGTGAGAGGTGGGTGGAGATACGCAGCACAACACTAAGAACAGCTCTTTTTGATTTCCTCCTGATGTTTTCTACTGATTCTGGAACTTGTGTTTTGAAATTATTTACTTTTTTCCCCCTTTTTTCTTTCTTTTTTTGCAATTTTTGGCCAGGGCTGGGTTTGAACCCACCACCTCTGATATATGGGGCTGGCGCCCTACTCCTTGAGCCACAGGCACTGCCCAATTATTTACATCTTGAACTATCATCTCACTTTGGAATGTGGTATTACTGAAAACTTGCCTTCCAATAAGGCCACTACCTGGTGTTTGTCCATAGAAATCCTTCTGCCCTTGCCTTTCTCACTTCCCTGTGAATTATATAATAACTGATAATGTTCGCAAACATGAATATAAAAGTATATGTGTTCTTGCCACTAGCATATTCACTTCTTAATATTCTTGAATTTTTCCCAGATGTATACATATATTGTGTTATTTGAATTCATAGTATCTGTCTTCCAACTATTTTTACCTAACATTATAAGAAATATTCAATACCATCATAATTTTAATAATCAATGAACATTCTATAAGACTCTTCTCAAATTTAAAGAATTTTTAATTTAAAAAATTAACTTTATTGTTTGAAACCAATTTTTGATAAAACCAGTTTTAGAACTTTTGAGCATATAGTCTTGTGTTTTATATTAACAGTATACCAGGAAGTCAAAAAAATAAAGCCCATGAGATTATTCAAAGCAAATGTCTTTTTCATGGGACTGCTGTGCAGATGACTGTGCAAAACAACCCAGAATCCAAAACAACACAGTGCTCTGCCTGCCCGATCCTGCTGACACTCACACCTTCAACCAGTGTTTATGAAACTCGAAAGCAAAGGAAGGCAGGACATGGACACCAACTGTCCAGTAATTGTCCACTCGTCCGCTCATGCAACCTGCATTTATTGAATACCTTCACATCTAAGCATTACCCTGTGGGAAATGCAAAAAAAAATATAGTGTGAATGTGTATTCAGGTTACATTTTGAGAGAACAAACATCATTGGCAAAAATTATAGTATTATGTACATAAATAAATATGTTAGTGGCTATTATGGATTATTAATACATAAATATAATTTACATTACTTCATTTAATCATCCCTGTCATCATTCAAAGTAGGCATAAGTAGCATAATCTCACTTGAGGAAACTTACAAATGTTAAGTAGAGATGAGAATCTCAGAGATGTTAAATATTTACAAGATCAGACAGCCAAACAGCAGAGAGTACCCAACAAGGGTCCAGACAATGCATTATGATACATGTATACTAAGAGTAGCTCAAGAAAAAGGTTATTAGTTTTCAGAGAAGAATAGTATGTTAGATAGAGACAATGGGAATATTTTGTAAAGATAAAGAAGATAACATAACCAGATAGTTTACAGGTAAATTATTTCTGTTAAGGAAAAGGGCAATTGAGTTTAAATTGTCCAATTGATTTTCTAGACTGGTCCAATTTTCTTTGGTTAGTTCCATGTATCTGAGAGGAAAAATTTATGTATTCCATCACCCTGTTCAGTCTATATAGCTTCCTCCAATTTTAGCAAAGCCAAAAGTACTATTAGCTTCACTGTTCAATGATCCTCATGAGTTATCGTGAGAGGAGCCTAGAGAATTTTTCAATAGCTGAACTCATAATCCAATCAAGTAAATACAATCTGGAGAGTTGCATGCTTCTTTTGGGTAGTGAGTCAATTCAGCTTCTTTTCCATAATTATCTTACTGATATTAGTAATCAGTTCAATTTTAATATAGACAAAATGGAAAGTATTTTCATAAAGTCATTTTTAACCAGTAAGTTCTCCAGTTTTATAATAGTGGGAACTCTGCTAACTATGCTTATATCACAGTTAGTTACAGTGACATGAGAACTAACCGTTCAGTCACCACCATAAATCTCGTCGCTGTCTCTATTTTCACTACTTTCTCTTCAATGTATAGTATATATTTTTAACTGAAAATGTTTGAGTATTATCTTTTATACTTAAATTTGACCTTCAGAAGAAAGAAGAATGTACATTTCAATTCATTTTGAAAAGATGCATTACTAACTAGATAACACTAGTAATAATTTCTTAGTGTCTCACATGACAACCAGATTCTATAAGGCTGAAGAAGAGATTCTTCACCATCCTCATAATCATCAGCTACATCGTAATCATCATGATCATCAACCTTATTTCATAAGTTTCAATTATCTTCTGGCAATTTTATATGTTCATTCAATGTCCTTTTTATTTTTTAAAATAGGTAATGGTAAATATATTTAAACTGGTGAAAGCTACATATGTATTATTTGTTTCCCCAAAGGATTATTAACGTCTTAAAAATTCTACACACATTCTTTTAATTTTAATGGCATAATTAAGTAAAAAGAGCTTAAAATTAAGATCAGATAATTAAAAATTGTCTAATAGAACCATGATGGAGTGTATATAAACTTTTGCATTGTAGAATAAAGATACTCTCAAATAAAAATGTCCCCATGGTACTCACATTTGAAAGTGTGCGAATTAAATATGCTTCCCTCATCTCGGGTGGTACATGGAATTTTCATATCTTAAGTAGGTTTTTGTATTTCTTTTATGTAAAAATACTAATACGCCACTAACATTTTTATTTTTCTGTAAATGTCACAGCATGAGATGTAAAAAACTGTAGCATTGCCTTCACTTAAAATGCTCCAGTGTAATTTATCCCACAATTGCCTGTAAATTCTAATGAGTATAACATCCGTACCTTCTTCTCATGGATGGATTGTAAGGATATTTATCTCAAGTGTATTTCAACTTTCTCTTTTGAATTTCAACTGCTGTTTTCTTTCTCTTGCTTTAACACATATTCTCTCATTTCCTAACATACTTAACTCTCATATTTTTATAATCAATGATTTTCTAAGCTTGAAGCTGATGCATCCAAAAATTATCTAGTTAGATATATTTAAATTAGTTAGATTTAGTATGAGTATTATTTAAATTACAGCACAAATGATTAAGCTTTCAGGCACTAGGGTTAAATTTCCTGGCTCCACCATATCCTAGCCACCTGCCAGAGGGTAAGTTACTTAAACTCCTAATGCTTTAGTTTTCTAATCTATAAAGTGAGGACAATAATACTATCCATGTTATTGACTTACAAGAACTAATGAAATAATCCATGTAAACACTTAAAATAATAATCTGGCACAAAGCAAAGCAAATATGTATTAATAATAAAGTTAATATTTATATTGTTACTATAATTATTACTGAATAATTACTATTATTATAACTATTATATGTGTAATTCAATTAAATTTGAAAAACGTTGTTAAAAAACAAGACCAGAAAAGACTAGGTCTAGACATAAGAATATTACTACTACTACTACTACTAATATCTATCATTTTGAGGAAAAGTAAGAAACCATAGAGATTAATAAATAACATTTTAATAAAGGGATGGGAGAAAAGTACCAAAAAAGATTCAGATCAAATCTAAGGAACAGATTTGTAAAATTATAAGAATAAAAAATTTTAACTCTGGCTAAAATTAAATTAAATTTCACATTCTTTAATTTATGCTTGCTTGTAATTTAAAATTTTAATTTAATTTTTTGCTTCATTTTTCACATTTATATATATATATTTATTAAATCATAGATGTGTACATTGATACGGTCATGGGGGCATCATACACTAACTTCACAGACCGTTTGACACATTTTTATCACACTGGTCAACATAGCCTTCCTGGCATTCTTTTTATTCTGTCATTTTGTACTTGAGTTTATAGCTTATTCTTATAAACATGACTCCTATTATATCTTACTTAATATCTAGTTTATATATTTTCGCATTGAAATGAGGCAATACTTAATTATAATCACAAAAATGTCTCAGTTAAGTTTGAATGAATCATAATTTTCTCCTTATAAAATCATATTTTTATTACAATGTGTACACCACTTTATATTTATATAATAAACTGTAACATATATGACATTGAATATAAACTGTTGTTACTCCTCAGAACACAGGTCATTACTTAACCCTGTATTATACAGCCATTTGTTTTTATGTGCATTTATTGTTTCTCCCAATAAACTGTTAGTTTCATAAAGGAAGAGAATTCCTTTATTTATTTATTTTTTTTTTTTACTGCTCTGACCTCAGTCCTTCAAACTGTACTATACATTGCATATATAAACATGTGAGGGTGACATTATGTGGAATTTCCCGGACTTACACACTCTTGGACCTTTTCCCTGAGGCTTATTTCAGGGAACCAGTATTCCTTAGAACACTCTTTGGGAAACACTGTGTGCTGAATCTTTTCTGTTTTCTTCTCAAAGTTCAATTTTCCTCTTTTCCCTCGGATGCCCTAGGATGCTGACCTGTACAGACCGCCGATAAACTCCCTGTCCTGGGTGGCGCCTGTGGCTCAGTGGATAAGACACCAGCCCCATATACTGAGGGTAGCGAGTTCAAACTGGCCCGGCCAAACTGCAACCAAAAAATAGGGGGGCGTTGTGATGGGTACCTGTAGTCCCAACTACTTGGGAGGCTGAGGCAAGAGAATCACCTAAGCCCAGGAGTTGGAGGTTGCTGTGAGCTGTGACGCCACAGCAATGTATGAGGGTGACAAAGTGAGACTCTGTCTCTAAAATAAATAAATAAATAAATAAACTCCCTGTTCTGCTCCAGGTTGGATTCAGCCAGCTTGGAGGTAACAGCAGAAGACCCCGTGGAAGGGCGGGGAGCGGTGGATGGATGCGCAGACACCCTGCCCCTCCCTGGGCAGTGGGGCCGGCTGTGCCCTCTCGGCGAAGGAGCCTTCCCTGCCCTGTCCCACCAGGCTGGGCCCAGGTCACTACACTACCACTTGTAGGTTTTGAAAAGTCAGCCCACACATTTCAGAGAGTTCCAGTGTTGAACTCTCCCCAACTACCTGGTTTGAGGATACCATTTATTTCTGCTGATCCTGTTTCATAGCGATATGTAACTCCACTGTATGCTGACTTTTAATGGCTGGGCCTGTGGGCGAGGTTTGTCTCGGGCGTCTTCTGTGACCGTCTTCTGTGGTCGAGCTATGGGTTCAGAAGTTCAAGGCTGGGCCTTGCGGGTCAGAGCACGCTTGTGTATAAAATGTTATAGAGGTCACAAACACTGACTTAATTTCTGGGGAGAGCTCCCATAGGTTTTGGTAAATAATCAGAAACTAGTGGCTGGATAATTAAGCCCCTGCGATTATAGTCCCCGCTGTCCTGAATATTCTCTGTCCTGAATATTGATGTGTACACAAGGGGACGCCTGGGTGTTGTGGGACCTTGCGGTTACAGGGTCATGTGGAGTTTATCAGTTATCACACATCCCTGCAAGAGGCTATGCACCTACATTAAAGGGGAAAGGAGGGCGGCGCCTGTGGCTGGAGGAGTAGGGCGCCGGCCCCATACTGGAGGTGGCGGGTTGAAACTCGCCCGGCCAAAAACTCCAAAAAAAAAAAAAGAAAGAAAGAAAGAAAGGGAAAGGAGCTGCGTCCTGGGGCACCAAGTCAGTGGCACATCCTGACGACAGAGACTGTAAAACGGACTTCCTACTTGGTGTGGAAACGCTTTAGTGCCTGCCAACAGTTTTTAAATTTCAAGACATAACTGCTACCTGAGTGGGGGCCTCAGTTAGAGAAAATACACAAATTCTACAAAAAGTCCCTGGAAACGAATGGGCAGAAAACAAACAAATTGGGAATTGCCTTTTCTCCTTCCAGAAATCACATTGTTCTCAAAAGTGACAAGCAAGTAGCACTTTTCAAAATTTATTTTATACACTTGTATTTATTATTTTCTACTGCATATATTTTAGAGTTCAAGAGACATGTACAGAATTAAATAATGACAATGAGGCATGAATTTTTGGCCAAATCAAGCTCTTCTCAGTGAGTCCCCCTTTCCAAGTCTTGATCTGCCTTCCTTTTGCTCCATTTGTCCTGTGACAGAACAATGTCCTTATCCCTTCCCTCAGGGTGGTCACTGTCTCCTCAAATGGGAAGCTTTATAAAGAATATCCCAGTTCCCCCAGTTACGCTTGCCGGAATGCAGCCATTGTAACCTTTCAGAGTTGTCAATGCATATTTCAGGAACCCCAGAGGAGCAACAATCTTCCCACGTGGTTCCCAATAGGAACTGGGAGACCCCATGAAAGTTAACCTATCTGGCTACAGCATTCACATTACCAATTTCCAAACCAGATGTGACTTAATGGAGATAAGGGATGTATTGGCAAAATTACACTTTTGCTAACTTAAGACTGTAGATTCTATAGTCTCTATAGTTTTTCTTATTTTTATTTAGTAATATATCTTTCTAGGCTTTTATTAATTTGGGTATGTAATTTCTTTCTTTTTTAACACAAGAAAGTGAAATTTTATTAAGAAAATATGGGCTGTCATTTGCAATTCATTCTTAACAAATATAAGAAAATTTAAATATCACTCAAAGCAAAATTTTCCAAAATCTATTCTCAAAATGGGATTCACCTTTTAAATTTTCTTTGAAAATAAGTCTTTTTTTTTTTTTTTTCTATTAAGTCTTTTGTACATAGGTCATAAATACATTTATGCCATTATGGGATTCAATGTGTTGATTATTTCTACAAATTTGAGTGTTTACATCCTAATAATCAACATAGCCTTCACTTCATTTACCCAATCACAGCATTAAGACATTCGTGTTCTACACCTGATAGATCCAACTTGTACTTGCAATATGCTCCATAGGTGTGGTCCCCTTGCTAATCCTCCCTCTTCCCCCCCCTTCCCCTCACTCTCCCCTTCCCTCCATCCTAGGCTATGGTTGTGTTTCATTTTTCAAGTGTGAATGATTATAAATTGGTTTCACAATAGTACTGGAGTACACTGGATTTTTTTTTTTTTTTCTATTCCTGAGATACTTTACTAAGAAGAATATTTTCCAGCTCCACCCATGTAAACATAAAAGAGGTAAAGTCTCCATCTTTTTTGAGGCTGCATAGTATTCCATGGTATACATATACCACAATTTATTAATCCATTCATAGGTCAATGTGCATTTGGGCTTCTTCTATGAGTTGGCAATTCTGAATTGAGCTGCAATGAACAATCTGGTGCAAATTTATTTATTGCCAAATGACTTTTTGTCCTTTGGATATACACCTAGAAGAGGAATCGCAGGATCAAAGAGCAGGTCTACATTTAGTTCCCTGAGTATTCTCCAAACTTCCTTCAAAAAGAACATACTAGCTTCCATTCCCACCAGCAGTGCAGAGTGCAGAAGTGTTCCCTTTTCTCCATATCCACACTATGGATCTCTACATCCATCTGTAGTTTGGGGATTTTATGATGTGGGCTATTCTTACTGGAATTAGATGGTATCTCAGAGTAGTTTTGATTTGCATTTCTCTGATGATTAAAGATGATGAGCATTTTTTTCATGTGTCTGTAGACCATGCACCTGTCTTCTTCAGAGAAGCTTCTGTTCATGTCTCTTG
>CAUYPK010045130.1:22500-38786 GCA_963574355.1 Loris lydekkerianus
AGATTTCTATCTCTAACAGTGTCAGTTTCATGAAATATAAGACCTGGAGGAAGTGCAACTTCTTAGCAAAGCAGGTGGCAAATTAAAGCAGACCCTCACTGGGGCTTTCATGGGGCTTCTCAAACCTTTCTCTTTGTAATTATGATTCCCTGCGGTGGATACTTCCCTGTGTCAGGTGTTGCTCATGTCTCCTTCCATGGTCCCCAGGAATTGCTATCAGGGTTATTCTGTCCCTCTAGGCAGTCTAGACACAGAACCCCAGATGACAAGAGGCCAGCTGTCCCCACACATGACATACAGACATCATGTGTTCTAGAAGAGTCTGGGAGTACAAGTCTGTCTCAATTCAGCAGCAAATCTCCTGATACCTCCTCTGCCACCAGAGCATCACTCCCTCACTCTGTGTGTCTCAAGGAAGAGGACAGCGAGAGCCCAGCTTACCGGCCACCTCACTATCAGTATCGTAGGTGAAACTCTCAGTGGATCCCCATTAAAGGGGGCAGGTAACTCCAACTTTTCCCCACTTTTCCTCAGCACTCCAATAGCTCTCTACAAAAATATTCCTCACAAATATCCTCCTAAATCCTTTAAATTCTTTTTGTGTCTGTCAGAGTCATCCTACACAGTGATTTTCACAGAGTGACAGTTAATGGATAAGAACATGTTTTAGTTATTACGAAGATGTTGGTGATATAGTTATTTAGTTCCCTAGGAATCAGAGAGGCTAAATACCTTAAAGGTATGGGCCAATTCCATCCACCTTAAAAATGTGCCACAACAGAGAAAGCTAAATAGTTCTAGGTCATTTTCTGTGAAAAGTCTGTATTTCCATCTGGCGTCTCACTTTGGTAATTCTTATCTATTGCATCTTGCTGCCTCAGTACAAATTTAAATATCACATGTAAATATATATTTGTATAAAGATATGTATAAAGCACGTATTTTTAAAAGAAGTTATACTTGAGCTCTAGGGCTTAGGAGTGGTGGCAGAGATAATGTCTAGTAGGGAAATCAGTAGAGACCTCATGGAAATGGACTTGAAAATATCTTGACAGGTTGGGAGTGCCTGTGGTTCAGTGGGTAGGGCACTAGCCCCATATACCAAGGGTGGAGGGTTCGAACCCGGCCCCGGCCAAACTGCAACAAAAAAATAGACAGGTGTTGTGGCGGGCACCTGTAATCCCAGCTACTCGGGAGGCTGAGGCAAAAAAATTGCTTAAGCCCAAGAGCTGGAGGTTGCTGTGAGCTGTGATGCCACAGCATTCCACCGAGGGTGACAAAGTGAGACTCTGTCTCTAAAAAAAAAAAAAAAGAAAAGATGTTGACAGGTATAGTATTACAAGTAGCAAGAGCAGAGCTATTGTGCTGAACTCGGTTCTCATAACTTAAACTTCAAAAACCTAGAGAAAACATGCATTTACATAAATGTCTAAAGCAAAGATACTCTTGAGATTACTAGTGTATGAGTTTAAAAGAGACCCATACAAAAAGCTGTTTTATTGCCTAGATTTACACTACTCTGCTCCTTAGATAATCTTTATCCATACAGAGTTGTCTGGAAACCATGATTCACACTCATCTTCATTCTGCGTAGGATTAGAAAATTTTAGGGTCTATTTGAGTGCACTGTATTCTATCTCCATAAACACAGACTCCTTATAATGCTAGATATATTTCTGACAGTGATTGAAACGTTTTTTTTTTTTTTTCAGTTCAGAAAAAATAAATTTCCATTTAGCGTTATAGGCATTAGACCTTTTATGGCCTTGGATATTTTAATTGTGCGCCCTACACTTATGCTTTCTTTGCTTCTGTTGGGACTTATTTTTCATACTATTCCCAATATTGTTACCAACAGGATAAAGCCAATACTCGCTAGCAGTAGTTATGAGATCCTATCTTTGTTCTGTCTCCAGCCTTATCACTAAGTCACCAACATTTCTCTTTTACTTGTGAGTAACTATTTGCAGTTTGTCATACAAATTACTTTCTTTATCTGCATGTGGTGGACTCATAATCAATTCTCTCACTTTCTTACTCTTCAATTTTCAGGTCACTCAAATGTCACCTTTTCTTAGTCGCTTTGCATGACTCTCTACCTTCACCCACTCCTTTTGTGTTAAGCATTGTGTTTATTTTAGCAACTTTTTAAGTTTTGTATTTGATTGCTTATTTTCCGTGTCCTTCTTACAGAATTTATATTCCTTGAAGGAAAAGACAGTGTATTGTTCACTTTCTGCTCTTAGGATGGGTATAGCATGTACAAAGCCAAAGCTCAATAATCAGTGACAGGATGAATAATTAATTTCTTAACACTACACAGAATGAAAAGTATACTTCTCTCATTTCATAAATAATATGCATCATGCAGTAACTAATAATTTTGTTTCATGATTTACTTTTATGTTAGGTATGACCCCTATCACTTTAATTTTACTTTATAGTAAAAATTTTCAGAAGACAGCCATAGGTAATGCCATGATTTTAACGTGTTTTCCCCTCCCCCAAAAAATTCATGTTGAAATTGGATCCCCAATGTGTCAGTGCTGGGCGGTGGGGCCTAATGGGAGGTCTTTCATTCATGGGGGTGAGTTCTCCATGAACAGCTAACTGCCTTCTTAAGGCAGGGAATGATTTCCCTCCCATGAGGACTAGATCAGTGCCCATAACAGCAGAATGTTAGATGAGTCTGATGACTGATTTCTCTATGATTTCTTTGCATGCACCCATCTTCTCTTTCTGCCTTCCAGCATGAGTTGCCCTTGGACTTCTCAGCCTGAAAATGTATAAGGTAAACAAACCTCTTTTCTTTATAAATTACCCAGTCTCCGGTATTATTATAGCAAACTAAATTCTAAGATAATTTGTACCAGAAGTGGTGGTGGGGGGATCAACATACAGACACTTAAAATGGATAACCTGCTTTGGAACTAGGTAATGAAGAGTGGTTGCAAAATGTAGAGGAAAGATAAGCCTTCAGTGCCAGACATCGATGCGAGGGTGATGCTGGTGAGGATTCAGAAAGACAAAAGACAAGGAAAAGACTGCAACACTTAGAGATTGATTAAACTGTTATGACCAAAATGTTAATAGAAATGTAGTCAATAAAGGCCATTCTGATGTGGTCTCAGATGGAAATGTAGAGGAACAACCTACTGGGAACCAGAGAAAAGGAGGTTCTTGTACATCACAGCAAAGAACGTGGCTGTAGTCTGTGTGTGTCCTCGGGCTGCTTGGGAGGCAGAACTTCACTGAGATGGGTGGGCATATCCAGCTGAAGAAATTTCTAAGCAGCTAAGCACTCAAAAAGCCACATGGTTACTTTTAACAGCTCACACTAAGTTATAGCAAAAAGGAGAATGACCTATCATAACTAAGAGGGAAGCAAAGCATTCTTAAAGAATTTGAAAATTCACAACCAGGCCATGAGGTAGAAATAAAAGCATTTCCAGGAAAGTAATCTAAAGAAGAGGCTAAGAGAGATCACTTGCTTGAAAGATTATTGGAGATAAAAAGGAGGTAGGTGCTTATGGTCAAAACAAGGGGGAAAAGGCCCTGAAAGTCTTTCAGGAATCTTCAAGATTGCCCCTCCTGGCACAACTCCTTAAGCCTCAGGAAAGCAGAGTGGGTTCAGGGGACACGCCTGCCACTGCCTGACTGCCTTGGGATGCTTCTTTCCACGTGCTGGGCCTTCCAGTTGGCTGCTGCTTAGGGACGACAGGAAGCAAGGCATGGTGGCTTCCACACGGCATAGTCCATAGGTACACAGAATGGAGAGTTGTGGAGGTGTGGCGTCCTCCGGCGAGATCCCAAGTTAAATACGGAAAAGCTGCAGTAAAAGAATAGAATTTAATTCCACAGGGGAAGTGCAGATACAGCCATCTGGATCTCACCATTTCACACAAGTTTACTAATTGTGTGGTGCTCTTGACAAGTTTTATTTGATCTTCAATACTTCATTTTAACAATTTGAAAAAAAAAAACTAAGGTGATAAAGAAGAGAACTTTGTTAATCTAAAGCGATAAAGAAGAGAACTTTGTTAATCTTTTACTGACTACTTTAAACCCTTCCCCATTATTTTGCAAGCAACTCAATCTTAGGGTTAGAGAATTCTTTCCAATTAGGGAACCTAAAGAGGATGAATATCCCTGAAGATATTATGGGCAAATATATTGATATAATAATTACATGGTAGGTGATAGTAATATAAAAATTTTAAGGAAATGTAAACTTTTAAAATCTATAAATGTATCAAATGTTAATAATTGACTTGGATGTACATAGTAATGGTGACTTGTAATAACTAGCATTAGGATTTCTTACAGCTTCTGTTTATTGAAAACAATGGGTGCTCATATTGCTCTGATGAGGTCACTAAATACCACACATGTCTATCTGGCTCATCATTTCTAAGCACTTAACTTGCAATTATGTTGTTTCAGGTGAACAGATGAAATTGAAACTTCTACTTAAATTTTAGCCTCAATAAAATGGAGAAAATAGGTATGTTTCCTTAATTCCTTTAAAATAACACTGAATTTTGTCTAAAATATCATACTGACACCAACACAATTTTGACCCACTGTAAATTTTTGTCCCTTTGCTTTCAAATTTTCTGTCATGATGCTTAGTTACCTTCTCATGTGTAAGCAGAATAATGATCTCAAAGCCTTATACATTCTAATCTCTAGAACCCATGAATATGCTACTATATGTGGCAAGAGAAATACGTGTTTGAGATTATGGATCTTGAGACAGGATGATTATTATGATTTACCAGGGCAGATTCACTTTAAATTTGTTATTCCTTATTAGCAGAAAAATTTCCCTGGCAACAGTCAGAGAGAGATAGTGAAAGAAAAAGGGTCAGATGTGCAATAAGAGTGGGACTTTACTCGCTATTGCCAACTTCCAAGAGTGAGCAATGGGCCATGAGCCATGAAATATAGAAACCTTCAGAAGATAAAAAAGTCCAGAAATTTCATTCTTAACTAGAGCCTCCCGAAAAATAAAAATGTGGCTCTACATGTGTTGACCTTAGCCCAGTGAGAGTTGTACTGGACTTATGACCCTTAGAATTATGCCATTGTGGTAATTTATTATAGCAGTGACAGAAACTTAATGCAATTGTTGTATGCTATAGATTTTAAATATAATCTGAGAACTTCTAGCTTAAAAGACTAAATACTAAACCAATTAATGTTAATTTTAACAACTAAATTATTCAAATTTATTTTTTTAAAATATACCCTGATCTGCAGCTATTTTTAATTTTGCATTTTTATTTTCTTGACTTCAGCTGGCTATAAAAAATTTTTTATTTAAGTACCTTTTTTATCTATTCAATGGATGTAAATTATATGTTGTATTTTTATTAAGTATCAGTATTAATTTATAGTTTTTGTAAAGTAAAAATGTATTTGTTTTTAAAGTCTCCATTTTTTAATGGCTGAGTAGTATTCCATAGTGTACAAATACCACAGCTTGTTAATTCATTCCTGGGTTGGTGGGCATTTAGGCTGTTTCCACATTTTGGCAATTGTAAATTGAGCTGTAATAAACAGTCTAGTGTAGGTGCACTTATGACAAAAGGATTTTTTTCCTTTTGGGTAGATGCCCAGTAATGGGATTGCAGGATCAAATGGGAGGTCTAGCCTGAGTTCTTTGAGAGTTCTTCATACTTCCTTCCAAAAAGGGTGTATTAGTTTTTAGTCCCACCAACAGTGTAAAAGTGTTCCGTTCTCTCCACATCCATGCTAGAATCTGCAGTTTTGAGATTTTTGTGATGTGGGCCATTCTTGCTGGGGTTAGATGGTATCTCAGAGTGGTTTTGATTTGCATTTCTCTAATAATTAGGGATGATGAGCATTATTTCATATGTTTCTTAGTCATTCATCTCTCATAAAAATGTATTTTGTATCTTTATTTAAATCCTGAACAATACAAACAAAATAATATACTTTAGCATTAATCAACCAAAATTCATTATACTGGTTACTGTTTTATATTGTTTTAAGTTATACCTTGTTTTTAAATATCCTCCAAATTGTTCATAAACATTATTATGATCATATTAGGAACAATTGATTATTTGGTTTCTGTTAGTTTCAATTATTAAACAAAGGTTTAACACTTCCTGTAATTAAAATGATTTCTCATCTCATTCTTTCCTATTTGGATTTTATTTTCTACTCACTGAAGTTTACCCTTCAATAGTTTTAGTATTCTACAATAAACAAACAAACAAACAAACAAAGAAGGCAATAATGGAGAATGAGGTATAGGATATAGGAAGAAAGCAAAATGAAAGAAGTGAGTTATTTCATATCAATGATTACATTAGGTGTAAATAGGTTAAATTCTGCAATTAAATAGCAGAGATTGATAAAATGGATTTTTTAAATTATTCAATTATATGACATCCACAAGAAACTCACTTTCAATCCAAGACACAAATAGGCTAAGAAGGGTATTTCATGTAATAATAGCTAAAAGAGAATTTGAATGGCTATCTTTTTTTTTGAATGGCTATCTTAATAGAAAACAAATATACTTTAATATAATAGAAAACTTATTAAAGGAAAGAAAAAAAATTACAGTTGGCCCTTTAACAACATAGTGGTTGAGAGTGCTGGTCCCCACACCCTTGGCACAGTTAAAAATTTAAGTGTAACTTTTGACTTACCAAAAATATAACTACTAATAATCTACTTTTGACAGGAGCCTTACCAATAACATAAATAGTTGATTAACACAATTTTTATATGTTGTACTTACTACATACAGTATTCTCATAATAAAGTAATTTTAATTACTAGATTAATTAATTTTGATTACTAGATTAATTTTGATTACTAGATTAATTAAAATGTTATTAATAAAATCATGAGGGAACATATATTTAGTATTCATTATTTGGAAATGTGTCCTCATCATTTGCACATTAAATAGACTGAGGTAGAGAAAGAGGAGGGTTTGGTCTTGCTTTCTCCGGGGTGGGAGAGGCAGTGACACAGGAAAATTTGCATGTAAGTTTTAACATGTACTGTCCACAAGTCATCTGGATGTATTAATAAAAGTGTCAATTTACCGAGAAGATACAAAAATTATAAGCACACAAGCAGCAAACAACAGAATCTAAAAATATATGAAATATATGTATATTAATAGAATTGAACAGAGAAATAGACAATTCTACACTAATAGTTGGAGACTTCAATACATGACTCTTAATAATGAACAAAACATGCAGACATAAAATCAATTACAAAATGGAGAATTTGAGCACTATAAATTAACAAGACTTAGCAACACATACAAAACACTCCAATCAAGAACAACAGGATAGGAATTTTTCTCAAGAGCATATGTATTTCTCTCCAGGAATGACAATAAGTTAGAGCACAAAACAAACCTTAATAAACTTAAAAACATTAAATTGATACAAACTATTTTTTCTGATCACACACAAATAAACAGTGAAACCAAAAGATGTTCTTCAAAAAGATCAAAAGTATTGACACTTTAGCTAGATTAAATAAATAAATAAATAAATAAATAAATCAGATATAAAAGTGGATACCTTACCACTCACCTCACAAAAATAAACATGGTGATGAGAAAATAGGTTAAATAAATAAATAAATAAATAAATCAGAAATGAAAGTGGATACCTTACCACTCACCTCACAAAAATAAACATGGTGATGAGAAAATGCTGTGACAATATACTATGACAATAAAAAAAATTAAATAGACAAATTCCTAGAAACACCAAGGTTACCCAAACTGGCTAAATAGAAAATAGAAAATCTTAACAGACCTATAACAAGTAAAAGTGATGGAATAAGCAATCCAGTTATGAAAAAAATTCTCAAAAAAGGAGAAGTCCAGAATCAAATAGCTTCTCTGGTACATTATAGCAAACATCTAAAAAATTAATACAAATATATCTCAAACTCTTTCAATAAGTATAAGAGGAGGAAACATTTTCGTGCTTATTCTATAAAGCCATCATTACCCTGATCCCAAAATCAGATAAAAACATCAGATAAAAATTACAGAAAAGTAATGATTATGAATATAGATATAAAAATCTTCAATAAAATACTAACAATCTAATTTCAAAAGCATAGGAAAAGGATTATACAGCATGACCAATTGGAATTTATTCAAGAAATGGAAAAATGGTTGAACATAATAAAATTAATCAATTTAAGAGGACACATTAATAGAACAAGGGGGAAAAGATCATCTCAACTACTCCAGAAATAGACATGTAACAAATTCAACAGCTTTTTAGGATGAAAACACACACAAACACACACACACACAAAATCAAAAGACTAGAAGTAAAAGAAAACTTTCTCAAAATAAGAGCACGCATTTATGAATAACCTACAGTTTACATCATACTCTATGTGAAAGACTTTCCCTTTAAGATCAAGAACAAGACAAGGATGCCTGTTTCATCACTGCTATTCAATATTGTGCTGGAAGTCTAGCCAAAGCAATTGAATAAATAAATAAGTAAAATTCAAAAAACTTGCAATGTAAAGTAAAATTATCTGTATTTGTAGATGGCATTATCCTGTAGACAGAGGGGGCAAATAACCTCAAAGTTTATCAAAATGAAAGCTAATAAAACTAATAATAAAAGAATTTATCAAATTCTTATTTTTCTAAATATATCAATGAACAGTAAATGTTACTGTGAACAGAAAATGTTAACAAAGCAATCTTATTTACAATAGTGTCTAAAATAGCGAAATACCTGGGAATAAATCTAACAAAGGAAGTAAAATACTTTTACACAAAAACTTTCAAAAACATCAGTGAGAAAAATTAAAGGAGACAAATAACTAGGAAGACATCTATGTTCAGAGACTAAAAGAATATATTGTTAAGATGTCAATACTACCCAACAGAGCAAAATCCTATCAAAATTTCAAACATGTTAACAAAATAATGAACAAAAAATAGTTGATCATCTCAATAGATGCAGAGAAAGTATTTTACAAAATTCAAAATTAAGTATTTTCTGATAAAAATGCTCAAGAAATTAGGTATAGGAGGAATGTAACTCAGCAAAATAAAGGACTTATGCATTATACTCAAGGGTGAAAATTTGAAATATTTTCTTCTAAAATCATGAACAAGACAAGGATGCCCACTCATACCACTTCAATTGAACACAGTAGAACAATTAAACAAGAATAAGAAATAAAGATAACCAAAAAAGACAGGAAGAAGTGAAATTCTTTTTCTAATAAGTGAACTCAAAATTTTAGAGTAGAGTACAAAATCAAAATATACAAAGATTGGTTGTGTTTGTGTACTTTGACAATAAACCACCCATAAAGGGAATTAAGAAAACAATCCCATTTACTATAGCATCAGGAATAAATATGTAGGAATAATTTCAACCATGAATGTGAAGTACCTGACTACTGAATGTTATAAAACATTGATGCAAGAAAGAAGACAAAAATGAAGAAAAAAAAATTCATGTTCATAGATCAGAAGAGGTAAGATCGCCAAAATATTCATATTACCCTGTTATCTGCATATTTAATGCAATTCATATCACACTTCCAATAATAATTTTTACAAAAATAAAAAATATCCTAAAATTTGTATAGAACTATAAAATACCCCAAATAGGCAGGAAAACAATCTTGAATGTGATGAATAAAACTGATTGCAAATTATATTACAAAGATATAGGAAAGAAAACAGTGTTGAAGTGTTGAACATTCATAAAAATAGACACATCAACAAATAGAACAGGATAAAAAGTACAAGAATTATACACATATGATTTCAACTAATCTTTGACAAAGGTACCAAGAATACACAATGGTTTTCCTATTCTCTTTTGTAAATGGTTTTGGGAAAACTGGGTTTGACATGGAAAGAATGAATTCTGAATGAATTCAGATCTCAATCACATTTCATACACAAAAATTAACTCAAAATAGAGTGAAGTTTTAAACATAAGATCCAATACTATAAAATTTCTAGAAGAGAACATAGGTTAAAAGATCCTTTACCTAAGTCTTGGCAATGAATTTTTGGATATAGCACCAAAAACACAGTCAACAATAGCAAACATAAACAAGTGGGACTACATATAACTGAAGTTTCTTTATAGAAAAGGAAACAATCAGCAAAATGAAAAAGCAATGCACAGAATATTGGCAATTCATATATTTGATAAGGAGTTAATACATAAAAATACTTATAGAACATGATAGTAAAAAACAAACAAATAACCTGAGTAAAAATTGGGCAATGGACCTGAGCATATTTTTCCAAAGATGACAAACAAATGGCCAACAGGTATGTTAAAAAGTGCTCAAAATCACTAATCATCTGGAAAATACAAATTAAAATCACAATGAGGTATCACCTCATGGATGTTAGAATGGCTACAAACAAAAGTCAAATTACTGCAAGTATTGCTGAGGATCTGGAGAAAAGAGAACTCTTACACACTTTTGTTGGGAATATAAGTTAGTGAAAACATTATGCGAAACCGTATAAAGGTTCCTCACAAAATTAAGAAGAGAGCTACGGTTTGACACAGCAATTGCAATTCCAGGTAAAATCATTATATTGGAAAGATATCTATAATCTCATTTTCATTGCAATATTATTCACAATAGCCAAATTATAGAATTTTCTTTTGACAGATGAATAGACAAAGAAAATGTTATATTCATATATACATTTTAAGAAAGGAAAAAATTATACTGAAATTGTAATACTCAATATATCTCAATGACAAAAGAGGACCACACATCACATTGAAAAATTCTTACAGTTACAGAAGTCAAACATGATTTGAATATTACAAATTTAATACAGTTTTCCCTTTGTTAAAGGTATATAATTTTTGGCACCTTCTCTTTGTGTGTGTGTGTGTGTGTGTGTATATATATAATGTTTAAATATATATAATATTTTTGTGTATATGTACACACACACACATACATAGAATGGAAACTTTTCCAGCCTTTTTTTTTTCTTTAAGGAAATACAGTCATTGGACATAATATGGATGAACCTCGAGAATATTATAGTCAGTGAAATAATCCAGGCATGGAAAGACAACTACTGCCTTATCTCTCTTATATGTGGAATCTATTGATGCCAAATTCATAAAAATGGAGTAGAAGGGTGGCTTCCAGGACTGGGGGAAGGAAGGAAATGGGGAGATATTGCTCAAAGGGTACAAACTGTAGTTATATGATATGTTTTAAAGACCTAATGTACAATATGGTGACTATAATTTATAACGATTCTTGAAATTTGCTAAGATAATATATATTAAGTGTTCTCACAACATCAAAAAAGCAATCATGCGAGGTTATGAATAAATTAATTTACTTGATTATGGTAATCATTTCATGATGTATACATATATCAAAATATCACCATGTACACTTTGAATATATATATTTTTTATCAATTATATCTTTTCCTAAACTGAAAGCTGAAAAATTTCTAATTGCTTTCTTTATCTGAATTCAAGGATAAGATTTTCTATTTCTCCAAAGTTTCGAGGTACTCAAATAGCCAAATAGTCTTATAAAAGACTATTAAAAAGACTTATAAAAGACTAAGTCTTACCAAATTGGAGAACAAATACTTCTCAATTTCAAAATTTACAAAGCTACAGTAAAGATTGTGATATGGCAAAAGGAATGACATATAGACCACATTAACAACACATTTATGGCCAACTGATTTTTGATAAAGTTACCAAGCTCCATCAATAGGGAAAGAATACTGACTTTGGCAGCTCTTATTAAGACAATGGAATTTACAATGCAAAAGATTAAAAGTGGAGGTCTACTCAGAGTGTACACAAAATTGACTCAATATGGATCAATGACCTAAAATGAGAGGCACAAGCAAAAACATGAGTAACACAGGAATACGTAAATTAGACTTCACCTAAATTAAAAACTTTTGTGCATCAAAGGACTTTATGAAGAAAATGAAAAAAATAGCCTGTGAAATGGAAGAATATATTTATAAATAAAATTACATATCTAATAAAGGTTAATGTAAGAGGGCTGTCCAGAGTATCCAGACATTTATTCTGAAAATGAGAGACATGTGTGGCTGAATAGTTTATGGACAGATCTCACATAAAGAACTCTTATAACTCAATAACAACAAAACTACAAAAAGAAAAAATAAAAATGAACAAAGAACTTATATATATGTGTATATATATGTACATGTATATATATATATACACACATACACATACACATAAGTAGCCAATTAGCACATTACAATATGCCCAACATCAGTCATCAGGGTAATGGAAATGAAAACCACAGTAGGATAACACCTCATACCTTTGAGGTTGACTATAATTTAAGAATATTGAAAAGAATAAGTGGTGATGGAAACATAGAGAACCCTCTTCCCTTTATGTTGTTGTTAGGACTGTAAAACTTTGCAGCGTCTGTGGAACATACTTTGGCAATTCTTCAAAGAGTTAAACAGAATTACCATGTGATAAGCAATCCCATTCCTAGACATATGAAAAAATTGAAAACCTAAAGGTGAGCAGAGACTTTTATGTTAATGTTCCTTACAGTATCATTCCCTATAGTCAAAAGGAGGCAACAACTCAAGTGTTAGTCATCAACAGAGGATGGATAAACAAAATGTGCTGCACATATGATACATACAATGGAATATTATTTAGCCACAAAAAAACGAAGTTTTCTATACCTGCTACAATGTAGATGAACACTGAAGATACAGAAATTTAAAAAGCCGTCTGACACATTTTCATCACACCGCTCTACATAGCCTTTTTTAAGTTGTTGTGCCAAGACATTTACATTCTACATTTACTAAGTTTCACAAACGGTTTATGAAACTAGTGTATGATGCCCCATGATCATATTGATGTGCACAGCTATGATTGAATAAAAAAAATTAAATCAATAAATAACCCCCCCAAAAAAAACCCCCAGAAATTTAAAAAGCCATACACAAAATATTGCACGAGTCCACTTATGTATATTATAATAGGCAAATTCAAAGACACAGAAAAGACATGAGAAGTAACAATGCTTTGTGGACAAAGAAAAACATAGAGGTGTTGCTTAATGGCTACTGAGTTTTCCTTAGGGATGATTAAAAGTTTAGGAAAAGATAGTGGTGATGATTGTGCAACATTGTGAATATGAAGCCTGGCAATTAAGTTCCCAAACTCATTCTAAAAAACATGCTACACCCCTCATTGCTGAATATCACCATGGTCACTGTGGTCATTGCTGAATATCACTATGAAGTACCCCCCTTGGAAGCTCTGTGCTAATGCTAGTGCTCAGTCCACCCTTCAAAGCAATTTTGGAACTCTTTTTCTGGAATGGCCATCAAAGCTGTTGTTTGTATCCTTTGTTGCTGTATTCCCCCTTGATGTTCTAAATGTCATCAACATATCGTCCTTAAAATATTTTTTGTCACAGGGGGCCAGATCAATTGAGTACGGATGATGTTCCAATATGTTTATGTTTCTATTTGTTTACTGGCTAAAATCTCCCTCACAGACATGTTCTGTGAGTCATTGTGATGTGAGGTCCATAAGTTGTTGGCCAAGATTTTCTGTTAAGATTTTCCTAACTATTCCACTATCAATGTTATGTGGTCTTTTATGCTTCTCACAGTCAGCCAATGATTGTGATGCACAATTTGGTGAATTTGGGTAATATTTTTGTCAGTTCTGCTCATTACTGCTGACCCTGACCTCTCTTCATCACTAACACATTCTCTTCCTTCAGAAAAAAAAAAAAGTATGTATTTAATCCATTTGTACACTGACATTGTTTTACATGAAATTATCCCAGTAAATTTGGACTAACATGTCCCCAATTTCACTTCCACTGTTGCCCCAAACAAGAAGAAATTGAATGTACATTTATTGTTCTAATTCAAGTTCCAACATTCTCACAACAGAACACAAAAACACACAACAATAATGAACCTCACTCAGCTAGGCACCGTCACATGTCAACATGAACACAATTGTGAGACACTGGTATACCAAGGTTATCTATCGCACCTCAGTGAGTTATTTGTACAGTGTAAACACACAGTGGTAAGTTCATGAACTTAATTGTCAGACATAGTATATTTAATGCCCCTGAATTATACCCTTAAAATGATTAAAATGCCAAATTTTATATTATGTATATTCTACCATAATAAAAAATTAAGGGTAATATAATTTACTACACAGAAAAATGCATTTATATGTACGTATGTATATGTATATGTGTGTGTGTGTGTGTGTGTGTGTGTGTACACTTATGAAAAATGCTTAATGAATAGAGAACATTTATTTAGATAGTGGTCCAGGGATAATTTTGATGTCAAGTAGACATAAATTTGTGTTTTATGACTTTTTAACTACTTGAATTTTTATAAAGAAAATGGTACATTTTTAATTTGACAGCAAACTGGTATATTTCATAATTCTGTGAACCCTGACATGAGTTAACTATAATCATCATACCATAAATTAAATAGTAAAAATGGGTTACATGCAGGGCATGGAAGGTCATGCTAATAATCCTAGCACTTTAGGACGCAGGGGGATGACTGGAACCCAGGAGTTTGAGATTATAGTGAACAATGATCATGCCACTTCACTCCAGCCTGGGTAATAGAGCAAGACTATGTCCTCATGTGAAACTTAATAAATGTAGAATGTAAATGTCTTAGCACAACAACTAAAAAAACGCCAGGAAAGCTATGTAGACCGGTGTGATGAAAATGTGTCAAACGGTTTATGAAACTGGTGTATGATGCCCCATGATCATATTGATGTGCACAGCTATGATTTAATAAAAATTTTTAAAAAAGCAGAATAAAAAATATAATTAAAATTTGTAAAAATTAATTACAATTTATCTTACATTGGAGGGACCACAAATTTTGTATTCTACAAAGTGTATTTCCTACTTGTTTTTACTTTTCCATTTATTGATATATGCCTTTATTGCATTCAATAGGTATTTATTAATTCCATATTTATTGAACACCTACTGAATGTCAAGCCCTATGCTGACAATTTTCACATCTGGTATGTCTTTAAGTAGAAAGTAATAGATATATATTTAAAACTAGATTTCTTCCCAAACATCACCCAATTCTTCCATTCAATCTCCATTCTTATGTTTTTATACTGATTTTGGTTTTCTACAAAAGTAGCAAGATTCAAAAGCAGCTAATTATACTCAAGTATTAGAACTAAACCATTTGGTCAAGAACATTCTCAATGAGGCTTAGGAAAAACTGACATCTTCAAATTATATTTAGAATGACAAGAGGAATTGGTAGTACAGTGATCCCTTATTTTTCGTGGTTAATGGGGACCAGAACCTTCCGCGAAAAAAAGCTGAAAACTGCGAAGTAGGATTTGCCCCTAGGAATTTTCGTGTATGCCCCGGAGGAAGCTTTCGCTGGGGCACAGAGCTTAGGCGGCATTATAAAGGCTTAATTAATTAAAAAAAGTTATCGCTTAAACAAAACAAGTTATCACCAACACAACACTAAAATACAGTATGCGAGACAGTCAACATCATGGACACAACTGGTGAGATACAACAAGAGAAGATGCTAGGTGAGGCTGCGAGATGCGCAATCAACTCACAGGGATAAATCCACTGTACTCTCATTGGTCGATGTCGCACGGGAAACCAATCAAGCGTCTTTATGAGAGTCTGAGGTATGTACTCTGAGTCAACTCATCTCTTTGTTTGACATGCAGGGATCCTTCTCTCTCACACATCAACATGACAACGCTCCTTTCCACAATGTGGCTGCTGACATGGTTGTATTTTTTCATTTTTATTTTTTTATTTTTTTATTTTTTACAGGGTGGTTAAATGCTTTTTATTATTTTTTTATTTTTATTTTTATTTTTTTCTTTCTTTTTTTTTTATTATAGATAAAAATATGCACCATAGATGTGGCCCAACCCATCACCCTCCCTCCACCCAAACCTCCCCCCTCCCTTTCCCTTCATTGGTCCTTTCCTCATAGTCTTGTAGTATAGTTGGGTTATAGCCTTCATGTGAAAGCTATAGTTTAGCTTCATAGTAGGGCTGAGTACATTGGATACTTTTTCTTCCATTCCTGGGATACTTTGCTAAGGACAATATGTTCCAGCTCCATCCATGTAAACATGAAACAGGCAAAGTCTCCATCTTTCTTTAAGGCTGCATAGTATTCCATGGTATACATGTAC
>CAUYPK010045132.1:0-31647 GCA_963574355.1 Loris lydekkerianus
ATTTTACAAGGGTACATGTTAAATCTACTAAGTGTAGAATATAAATGTCTTAACATAGTAACTAAGAAAATGTGGTGAAGGCTATGTTAACCAGTTTCATGAAAGTATTTCAAATTGTATATAAAATCAGCACATTGTACCCCATAATTGCATTAATGTACACAGCTATGATTTAATAAAAAAAAATAAATATCAGAATGGATTATGGTGGGATCCTGTGATCCTTTCTTTTCTCTACAACTTTTCATTTTTGTCTTTTAAATAAGGGTACAAAAGTGGGCTAGAGAAGGAGGGACAGAAAACATTTGTAAAGCACAGAAGATGTACTATGTTGGACTGACTTCAGCTGTTCCCTTAATCTTTGGTTTTATAGTGTAAAATAAGTACCAAGGACTATTTTTGCAGATAAGGAAGTGGAGACTCACAATAGAAGTTAAGTTAAGGACCTTTCAGCTAGAAATGGCAGAAGCAGGATGTGAAGAAGGTCTTATTTAACTCAAGTTCATTCTCCTGGTTGTGAAGTCCAAACGACCTTGATACAGGACAGGTGGCCCCAAGACCTGCCTTAGCCCACGCGGTATTGGTATAGCAGAACCAGCAGGCTGGAGGGCAGGCAGGGGAGCCCTAGGAGGCTCCAGTAGCCAAGAGAGCAGACAACTGTGTTGGAGACACGGGCCTCTCGGTGTCTCTTTCCTCAGGCTAGACACTTTGGGCTGAAGGGGAAACCCCATCTTTTCTAAGGCTGGTCAGTTTCATGGTCGGCACCTAGTGTCTCCTTCCCCCTGCAGTGCACTTTCTGCTGAAGGGGAAACCCCACCTTTTCTAGGGCTAGTCAATTTCATAGCCTGGTCAATTTCCTGTAAGTTTCCAAGGCCTGAGATTCCAGCTCCCTGCTGCTAAATGGAGGGCTGGCTGTCACTTTAGAAGACCCAGCCCTAAAAATAACCACTGAGTCCCCCCAAAATAACCACCTGCCACTATATATACCCCTGAGTAGAGAGACAGAGACAGACTTTGAAAAGGGAGCAGGAGAGCTTGTTCCCCCACCTGGGTTCTTCTGCCAGAAGCTCTGGTTTTTGTATTCTTTGTTTCTGTGAATAAATCCTGTCTTACCACTCATCCATGGTCCATGGATTCATTCTTCCAATTAGGGAGACCAAGAACCTGAAACTCCACTATCATATTTGGCGAGCCAGCCAGGAGAAAAGACGAAATTCCAGTATCAACCTCAGGCCCCTCCCTTTTTTTGTGGTCATAAGTCTAATTACAACAACAACCACAACCACAACCACAACAACAACAAAAGGGTCTGTATTTCCAAAGCAATCAACATTCCCATAGAATGTAGTTTACCAGAAAAGCTGACAAGATAATGGTGTCCCAAAGGATTTTACCACCATGGTTACCAGTTGAGGAACCAGGGTCATATCTGTGCAAATGGCTGGAGGGTGGGGACAGTCAGCTACCCACAATGCTCTGCACTGTGTGCAGAGGCACGTTTTTGCTGTCCGCCCTTAACACCTCCCTGGAGACCACAGCATGGTCTTTCCCCCTAAACTTATTCTCCTTTTGTATTTTTCTATCTCTGCCAATGAAATCACCATCTAGCCAGTTCCCCAAGCCAAACTCTTCCTCCAACTCACCCATCACCCATTTATGCAGACATAATTTTAAAAGGGTGCCTTCTTATTTATAAAATAGAAAAAGGTTCAAAGGACTGGAGCTAGAAACAGGAGAAGGAAAATGCACAGTTTGGGAAACTGGAATAGTATGGGCCACCACTTTCTAACACAGTCTCTAAGACAAGCTAAAAAACAAAGAAACAATCATATGACTAGGTACAAGAATTTTTATGTTTGAGCAGACTGCAATTGTACAGGTGTGATGACATCACTCTGGATTTTACTATCTCATTTCTAAGTAATTTTTTACAAGTCTCCTTTGTAATACGTGTCCTAGCCCTTTAATATTCCCCTTCTTTCTTTTATAAAACATTTTTCTATACTTATTAGATTTTAAGTATCTTTAAATTTAAAATTCAGTTCACATATCTTCTATGAGCAGAGGTAAATGCTCACTGAAAGGGAATGCAGTTCTGTTAATTATAAAATCATAAATACCTAAATTCATTTGCTCTTAATGAGCTATAATGCTTTTCTTAAAATTGTCTCAGTTTCCAGGAAGAACCACATAAATACCAAGGACTTTACAGAGTATTTCTAGGTATATCCGCTATCAGGAGAGATACATGTGTGAACATGAAAACCAGCGGAAGGCTTCTCACCTAGACTCGGGGGCGCGTGGTGCACGTGTAGGGGGTAGGGTGGCTGTTGCATGCAAACACTAATGGAAAGGAAGAGCAACACTCCAACTTGGCTTCTACCTCAGAACTAATTCGAAGAAACATTACCTTTCCAATTACAGATATTTCAAAGAATGTTGCTGCTTTCTAGAAATCTGTGGCAGGTAGCTTCCTTTATCTTTAGACTATCAGGGATTTGATAAATAATCTAAGAAGTGTTAAAAAAAATTATGAGGCCATTTTTTTTTTTTTTGCATTAAACTCCTGTACTACGTCCCAAGAGATTAGTAAAACTCAAACACTCACTAAACTGAAACTGAGTTGTTACCTGACTTTCAGAGCAATCAGGACAGAGGTAACAGCTGAATTTCCCAAACTGGCCAGTTTCAACATTCAATCTTGCAGGTTGATAATAAGGTCACGCAACCTGAAGTAACCTGATGTTAAGCACTCATCCTCCTACCTGTACTATTTTCTCCCTGACCCTTTTTATAAGGAAAGTAACTTTGAAATGACCAATCTGCTTTTTGTTCTTTGTGTCTGATTTCTTCAGCCCTTTTACTGCCGACAGCCACCCCCTTCCTCACTGGAACACTTACTCCATTTTATGGCATGAAGCGCTGTCCAATTCTGGAATCGCAATAGAGCCAATTGGTATCTTTAAACTAAATTTGTTGGGTCAGTTTGTCTTTTGACAGAAGTGATGACAGTGATAGCTAAGAAAATATGTAGATTACATAAACCATTTTAACTGTCTTTTAATAACTAAAAAGTACTTTTAAACCACTTAATGTAGGCACTTAATATTCAGAGGACCCCAATATATGGCAAAAGCAGAAGTAGAGCCTGGTGATACCCTCCTGTGAGAAGCAGCACTTCCCTGCTCTCCCTTCCCCCACCACACCTCTCCTATAGCCCCTGCTGACATGTAGTGTGACCATAAGAATCTGCTTCCATCTCTGCTACGCCCACAAAATTGAATGCTACAATGGCAGGAACTGGGTCTTAGTTATCTTCGGCTCTCTAGTGCTTAGTATACAGTATCTGGGCATACAGCAAGAACCTTTTTTTTTTTTTTGAGACAGAGTCTCACTTTCTTGCTTCCGGTAGAGTGCTGTGGTGTCACTGCCCACAGCAACCTCAAACTCTTGGGCTCAAGTGATTCTTCTGCCTCAGCCTCTTGAGCAGCTGGGACTACAGGCGCCCACCACAATGCCTGGCTATTTTTTAGAGACAGGGTCTTGCTCTTGCTCAGGCTGGTCTTGAACTTGTGAGCTCAAGCAATTCACCCACCTCCACCTCAGCCTCCCAGAGTGTTGGGATTACCCAGGCGTGAGCCACCACAGCTGGCCCCACACAGCAAGATTTCAATGACTGCTTGTTAAATGTCTGATTTTAAAAAATACATCTTTTCTGACAAAGCAGTTCTTCCAAATTTGCCCATCTACGTCACAAACAATAAAACAAACCTCAAATGAGATCAACAAATCAACATAGGGAGGAAAATAACTCATTTGTCTTTGGGTTATTCTGAAGGTATGAAAGGAGTTTCAGATCCAAAAATACAGCAACAGAACTATTGGCATCAGTTCATATATATATATATACATATGGTATATATGTGTATTTGTCTAAGGCATTTATTTTACCCATAAATCTTAACATGTATAACAGATTTTTACATATGTACAACTTATAGAGCCACCACTAAGACCAAGATACAGAATATTTACATCATCACAGAGGGTTCTTGGACCTTTCCTTGCCACCACCACTCTTGCACCTCCATTCTGACTTCTATCATCATGGATTGATTTTGCTGATTCTTGAACTTGAGATTAAGGAGTCAGGCATCAGCCTCTTTTGCTGAAGATAACATGTAAACACCGTGCACGTTGTGCCTATTAGTAGTTCTTTTTTGTTGCTGTGTAATATTGCATGCATTGATAGGTCAGATTTATTTTGTCTTTTGTTGTTGTTGTTGTTGTTGTTGAAGGGTACTTCTAATTTTGGCTATAGTAAAATAAACACTCTGCTTTGAGGGTTTTTGTGCATGTCTCTTGTTGGATACAGTCGCTCATTTCTCTTAGATACACATAGAGTAGGCTAATGTTTAGTAGATACCACCAGTTTTCTAAGTAAAGTATTATACATGCCCATGAAAAATGAATAAGGGTTCCAGTTTCTCTGTAGCGTGGGCAACACTTGATACTCCCAGCCATTCAAGTTAGTGTGCAGTGGTAATTTCTAAACTTCCAACCTAAACAACTGTCAGAATGTAGGGTTCTAAAAAAGGATAATATATTCAGGATTTACTAAAACATTTAACTGGATTCTCGCTGTAATTATAAATAATACCCAGCATTTGTGTATAGATTGCGACTCAATAGTTTAAGACAATTTAAAAATGCTAGGCTGCTCGTCTTATTTTTTCCCCTTCTTTGTCTGACTTTTAGCAAATTCCCAATTATTTAATCACTTGTTTGTCCACCTCTGGAAGTGTAGAGACTATCTATCTGTCCAGAGTTCTTAGACACTTTAAGCACAGAAACAAGAACTGAAGAGAAATATATCCTGGAGTGCTCGTTTGAATTAATAATGAAAAGGTTTTAGATACTGTTAGATCATGGTTTTTCCTAAATTTCTTCTATGGACAAAATTCTGAAACATTATTATACACTAAAATATAGAACCACCCCTATCAGTTTATAGCCCTACAGCTTACTAAGGGGTAAATCTAAACTATTGGTCTCTGTTGCCACATTTCCCCCTAAAGAGGTCATGTTCTCCTATGGTGTGAACATTCACCCAGCCCCAGAATTTAAAAATGAAGAACCGCATCAACTATTTTGGTGGTGGTAGGGGCCTGAAAGATAATAATCAGTGTACGCCTAGTACACTTTCCCTTGTAGTTTATGGACTCGTAGTGACTATAGAAATGATTTTCTTCTTTTAGTCAATAAACACTTGCAGAGTGCTACCTGGTGGCTGAAGCTCAGTGCCAGTCAACATGAGGGTATTGTTCTTTCCCTTAAGGGGCTCATAGTCTGGCTGATTCTAAAGATGTGGTGGGAAAGATGACAAGGAATACAGCTGGCCCTCTGTGGGCATCACATCCATGGATTCAACCAACTAGGGGTTGAAAATATTTGAAAAAACATGCGCTGAATTGGTATGGACTTTTTCTTGTCACTATTCTCTACAATACAGTAGAACAACAACTTATGTGACCTTTACATTATCTTAGGTAGTATAAGTAATCTAGAGAAAACCTGAAGTATTTGGGAGGATGTGCATAGGTTATATAAAATAATATGCCATTTTATACAAGGGACTTGAATATCCATGGATTTTGGTATCCATGGGGACTCCCAGAACTGAGCTCTCACAGATACCGAGGTATGACTGTACCGTGACCCAGGCCTGAAAGTTATGCATCTTGGGGTAAACACACACAATCTGTGAGGTTCTGCATGAGACTTATAAAACAAGATTCAAAGTGATTTCATCAACATTTCCCATTAATAGTGTCAATTCCAAACAGAGAAGAATATTGGTAGCAGTTAGAAATTGTTGGAGCAACTCATTTAGCTACACTGTTAAGTCTTGATTTTGCATATGCCTATTTCCCAAAGGAGTTTAGATAATGCCTAGAAATGTTCTTTAAAAAAGTTTTATTTTATTATTATTATTATTTTTTTGGAGACAGAGTCTCACTCTGGCACCCTGAATAGAGGTCAAGTGATCACCTTGCCTCAGTTTTTCTATTTTTAGTAGAGATGGGGTCTCACTCTGGCTTAGGATGGTCTTGAACTGGTGAGTTCAAGCAATCCACCCACCTTGGCCACCCAGAGTGCTAGGATTACAGGCATGAGCCACCATGCCTGGCCTAAAATACGTTTTAAAATGAACAAATTTGGGACTATGCTGAATCAACCTCTATAAACTTACTGTACACTGACATATTAAAGGGTCCGAGAAGTCTTACAGTTAAAAAAGAAACATGCAATTCAGCATTTTCCAAGCTGAATAATTATTTTTCCCTTCATATACCGCCTATTACTATTCTACAGAATTAATATTCCTTGGAAAATGAATTGAAAAGCACTTTTCTATGACAATATACAGAGTTGAACACAAATAATCTAAAAAAAATTTTTTGAATGTATGCATTGTTTTAAAGCAAGCAAAATATAGTAGAATCTCTGTGAGTTGATCACTCAAGGGACTGTAACAGACTGGTCAACATACAGAGGTGGTCAACATAAGGAACGGGGCCGACTGTACTGATATGCACATTGGATACATGTCTGGTCTATGACGATTAGGTCAACTTAAGGAGGTGGCCAATGTAGGGAGGGGGTTAACTATGGAGGTTCTACTGTATGTGAAACCTTGGTGGGGGGACAGAGCGAGTAGCAAGATCTCACCTGATGTACACACTGTGAGGGTGTTCAGCATGCCCCTGGGTGAAAAGCTCAACTATAGGCTCAGCGCCTGTGGCTCAAGTGGCTAGGGCACCAGCCACATGCACCTGAGCTGGCGAGTTTGAATCCGGCCTGGGCCCGCCAAACAACAATGACGCTGCAACCAAAAAATAGCTGGCGTTGTGACAGGCGCCTGTAGTTCCAGCTACTTGGGAGGCGGAGGCAGGAGAATCCCTTGAGCCCAGGAGTTAGAGGTTGCTGTGAGCTGTGATGCCACAGCACTCTACCCAGGGCAATAGCTTGAGGCTCTGTCTCAAAAAAAAAAAAAAAAGAAAAGCTCAACTATAACTGGAACTTTATCTCGGAACTGAGAAATATGTAACCTAAAAATTTGTACCCTCATTTATTAATTAAAAAATAAAATTAAAATTAAAAAAAAGTAGAATGCCTAAAAATTCTAATTACTTAAAATTTCTGGCTGTCTGTACACCATTTGGGAAAATGTTTATTGTAGTGTAATGTTGAAGTTCATCAACTTTTACTGGGCAACTAAGGTACCATGATAGGGTGTGAGACTATAAAGACAAATAATAGATAATTTCTGTCCTGAAGAGTTCACAATCTAATGAAGGAAATGTAAAAAATAACTGTAACACATGCAGTTGGGACAATAACAAGGCATTGAGAAAGTGCTACAGAAACTCTGATAACTGCATTAAAAAGAGTGAGTGACTTATCGCTCTTAAAATATACTGCACATGACTGCAATCAAGAAACTAATAAATATTTATTGAGCACCTATTATATACTGTAAATATGCATGCCAGACTTTCTTAATTATCGAATGACTGCTAGTCCCACAGAATTTCATATAGTTCTCAAAAGAAATGTAAAATATCCCTCGGATTCTTGGGCGATTTTATATGTAGAATTACAGGGAGGCAAACTCAAGTTTAGTTTTTACACTTTTGAAAATGTCTAAGGCAAAGAACATCACATGCAAGCATTCCCTGGGATTTGCAATCAGAACTATACTGATTACACACTTTCATAGTTAGAGCCAGCAGAGGGAGTAAATCTCTTTGAAGAAAAGCCTAGAGCATATATGGAGAAATGTAAGACTTCAGATTCAAAGAATGTCTTTGACATAAAGGAAAATGTGAGTGCAGAGACACATTATTTCAAGTCCAGAGAAATCATTTAACTGTACTTTAAAAATGTGTTAAGTAACAACGCAGGAGAGGAACAAATAAGCACTGAGTAGGCTGAAGGATACCAACGAGAACTGCAGGAGAATTGCTTCAACGAGACCCACAGGACTGAAAAGTATGGGCTCTCCCATCTGAAAGCTGCGGCAAAAAGAAACTTCTGTAAAACCCATTCCTGCAACAAAATCTAACTAACTGGCATTATTGGAAGGAATTTAAATATCGTGTATTTGGTAACTAATTAGTAAGAGCTAGTGCCTGTTGAATGCCTGTTTCACGCCAAAGATAAATCCATATACACTAATCACAGTACCTTTCTGAGTTTCTAAGGCTGAGCAGTTGCTACCTATGAAGAGAACAGAAGCTTCTACCTTTGGGACTTCAAATTCCTTGCGAGTGTTATAACGCGTTCATTAATTATTTTTGACAGAGCTACACAGGGCTAAGTTTTCTATGACTTTCCTCGTGGCATATTGTAGGAAAATAGTTGTATTCATGAAAACCAAGCATTTTTACTCGCTTTCATCTCTGGTACATCCATTACGTTGTTATTGTCATTACTCTTTATAGGGCACTTCTCTACTCTTTTTCAGTCGGTGTTTTTTAAATCACATTCAATTTATAAGCCTCTCAAGTGTGATCCATTGTCTCCTAACACTCATACCCCTAGCCTTAGTACTTAATGCCTAAGACAGAGGTCATGCACAGGATTTGCTTATAGTGACTTAAAAGAGTTTTGAAAATTATAATAGGAGTATTTGTTTTGCACCATTGCAAGCTTTTTTGTAGGACAAGTATCTTCTGCCTTTTGGTTGCCTGTGAACCTTCCACATATATAAATACAGGATATTTGTTTTTCTTATCCAGGTTAATGGAAAGAGACACACAGAGAATAGGGGGTGTCCAGGCTTGATCCCTGGGAGTGGGGTTCCCAGAAGAGCCCTAACCAGTACTCCCTCTCGCCCTGTCTCACATGCCAAGTGTCCTTCTACCCAGTAGGTAAGTGGACTGACCTGCTCCATAACATGTTTTACTTTTTTTTTTTTTTTCGTAAGTTGGCTTTGCCGAGGATTGTTTTTGTTGTCAGTCTTTATGTGGGACCAACTGTCAGGTTTACTTTTCCATTTCACTGTTATTCTGTTTTTTAATTTATTCCTTTATGTTTTAAACTTTTCCTGTCTCCTAATTTATATAGCTATTTTCTAATTAATTTATCATTATGTACTTCAGAAGTATTTTAATTATGAATCATGAGTATTTATAACATTGATCTTAAAAAACCAAGTATAATAGACGCTTCTTGAAAAGAATTCCTTTTCTTTTGTGATCCTTGGACTAAAGGCTTTTACATTTATTTTCCACCCTTTTTTCTAGTCATCTCACTTCTGCAAAAAAGAGAGTTTGAGACTGTGCAAAATAGATATCACTGTTATAATTTTCAAAGCTCATTTAAGTCATTAGAACTATGAATTAGCCTCTGCAAACAGCTTTGGTCATGCTAGAGTTCACTGTGGTCATGTGAAGTCACTCTTAACATGTTAAACAGGCAAGAAACAAATGGGATTTTAAAGAAACTTTGAGAAATGTATAGGGAACTGAGGTAAGATAAGTTTATAAGATGAATAAGGTTGGAAAGTTACCAACCTTAAAGACCAAGACATCTCCCGTTATCTTCAGCACAGTGTACAAAACCCTGCTCACAATCATTTATGAGGTCTTCTCCCTGCTGAGGCTCACCCATGATACAAATGTCAGCCATGTATTAATCTCATCTTTGGTTAGTGAACACCAGCTAGGACAAGGGGTACAAGACTGGGACAGTCTAAGGTAAAGGGTTCTTGACAGAGATTTGGAAAACTGAGTTTTTTCTCCAGATATATTTCTATATTTGTAATTATAAATAACCTCTGAACATTCATTATCTTGCAAAAAAGTAATTTCATATTATGGGGTCCCAGTTTTCCCAACTATAAAATCAAGAAGTCATTTTTAATTATTTCTAAAGTCCTTTCGACCCCAGATTCTTATAATTAAGAATAAATAAATTTTACATGCTCAGTGAAACTATATAAACACTGTACTGCTACATTCAGCTCAGTGAGACTGTTCCTGAAAACTTGACATTTAGAAATTTTGGCCACAAGGAAAATTGAAAGAACATTAGTTAAGTATCCAAAAGAATTTGTGATTCTATACAGCAAAACTGAAATTCCAGAACAAAGTGGGAAAAATCTTTCAGAGTCATTTAGACAGAGAACCAAAAGGCAAAGCCACATATCTCTTGTCAACTGCAGCTAAAGGCTACAGAATAATCGTGTATATATCTGTGCAGTATGTCAGGGGCTCATATTCTTTTCAGAATGTCTCATACTCTTTTCAGAATCGAACAGGGAGTAGTGCTTGATCGTGCTTTCTGTAGGCAAGCACCCAAATTCATTATAAAATATAATTTTTCTACCCCTCCCTATTACAGTATATAGACCTAACAAAATAAATTATCCATCCTATCTTTAGAAATCACTGAAAAGAAAAATATCATCTCAAATGACTGAAATTACATAAAATTACTTATAGACAGAAAACCTCCTATAATGTATTAAAAAGTTTGGGACAGAAATTTAAATTTAAGCTACACATATTATCTCTGGAAATTCCATGTTTTCCTCGTGCAACTGAATCAATGAAGGTTATAATAATAAAAGGTTATGTCAATTACAGGCTTCTGAAGAATTAGATATAAATGGATTCATAAATATATGAATCATCTCGGTTTCTTTTAAACATTACCAAACAGCTATAGTTCTAGGACTAAGACAAGTTTATTTAAATTACAAAAAAAAAAGCCCCACAGCTTCTTTGTTAGTGATTAAGGAACTCTGAGTTTTAAAGAAGAAAAACAGGGAGCAATGCTCAAGGTAATAAGTGCTTTCATGTTACCAGGTCTCATATCCGAGGGCACTGGATCAAGCTAAAGGACAAAGCGATAAGGACAATATTGCAAGTTACTAACAAATGGCAGATAAAAGAACTCTTCTGGGTTCTGATTAAGTGACAGCATTCTACACATTCCTTGGACTTGAGAAAGTCAGGCTTAGAGCAGCGGCTAAGTTCCACGCAAAGCCCAGCTAAATAAGCATATCTACATGCTTTCATATTCCCACAGCACAGGATTCCTGTCACTGAACAGAGACATGTTCTCTGGGCTCACAGCAATAATGTGCCTCTGCTTCAGCTTCCATAAAAAAGCATAAATGTATATGCTGAAAGCACAGAGAAGTTTTGTGCTGCGGGACGTGGTGGCTGGGAGCCAATGTTTACAATCCCCTGGGTGGGGAAGGCAGGCTGAAAGGCTCAGGACCGCAGGCTTTAAAAGTCTTTGCTGTTGCCGACAGTGACCTTCGCCTCTGTTTTCAAAGCAGCTCTCAGGTTAACCCCTTGGATTCTGTGTGCACTGGAGCTGCACAAAGGAAATACCTTTCTTTAAGGGACACCTCTCTCCTGCACATCCGTTTCTGATTTCAGTTGAAGCAGCTCAGCAACAATGGATTAAGAGAGAAGCATGTATTCAATCTGCTGTCAGACCCACAGGCATGTCAGAGGTATTGGATTTGGATTTCGATGTGTGCTCTGTTCTACAAAGTGAAAGTTTCCAGCTTCAGGCAATGGACTCAAGCTTACAAACCAGGGGATTGTGAAACATGAGCATATTTGGTCTCCAGGGGAGAAGGAAGCATCCAATTTATGCAGAAATGCTCTTTTCCCAGCTAGCCAATGAGAGCCGAGGCTACGGGAGTGGGCTTCCTATTGGGATCTCCTAACTAGAAGAATGGTGCTTAAAATTAAAGACAGGCGAAATTGCTAACAGCCCAACTTAAAAAGCGGCTGAAGAGAAAATGCCAACTATAGAAAGGAAAACAGAGTTTTTCCAGTTACAAAGTCAAAGCTGACCACAGTTAGCCTATTATTGTTCTTGTTCTTGTTTGGTGGGGGGTTTAACAATAATCTTTTATTCCTAATGCTGAGAAATAGAGATCCCATAAAAACTTACCATGTTTTATTACAGTTTTTACTAAATTACCCAAAAGATGTTATTCAATAGTGATATTATTTAAGGCCTCAAAATCTTTTCAGGATATAAGATTTACTTTGGGAAAAAAACTGGTCAAATGTCAGGGACTAGTGTTTACATGAACAAATGCTTTGGTCTGTAAGAAGCTTTATGGATTTAAAGATGTTTGGGATCTAAACATTGGTCATCATTAATAGTATCACTTCTTTATTGAATGAACAGCACATTGCATTCTGGGGTGAAAATTGTGCAATTCTAATAGAGTCCATGAACTCCCTAACATGTTTCCTGCCTTTAAGAGGGTTAAGATTTCTGGAGAAGAAAATGAAAAGCAGCAATACATCAGAAAATGCATTGATATGTACAAAAGTCATTAAAATCTTACGAAAATCACCCAAACAAACAGGAGACTGTAACCAGACAGGATTTTCTCTTCACATTGGGAGATGAAACCCTGCCGGGCCTTGCGTTACCAGGCAGCCGTCTATAACGTCATAAAGTATGCACATCCTGTAGTTGGAAGTCCATCTTGGGAAGAATGACGCTATTTGAGAGAGCCGTTTTTCCTGACTAATAATTGAGTCTTAATAAGTGCTTCTGAAAAGTTATTAAAATTTCAGCTTCTCAAAGAATGCTCACCAGTAATCAAAACTATTGCCCCGGATTTCACTGCAGACCAAACAACCCATTTCTTGCTATCTACTATAGAGAAGTCAATGGTGATTAAGTAAATATATTCTAACACAGACACTGACTTCGAATGTTTTGAGAAGTTCAAAGCAACCCCAAAGCTTCACAACAGACAAAACATAATAATAACAGCCCAAGTTTATCATGGATTTTTCCATAATGCCTGGTTCTTCACTTGGGACTTCTCACATTTTATGTTATTTAAATATTTTAAAATTTTGTGAGATAGGCATTGGATTTTTTATTCAGATTCTAGGTAAAACACTGATGCGCATTCCAAACACGTTAATACAGTAAAGTCCCACAGCTAGCCACTTGTCGGAGCTAGAATTAAAACCGAGGTGTCACTTGAGTCTGCACATGTAACCACTGAACATGACGACCATAGAAAGAGATCTCCCACGGGAGATGTACTTCACAGCTCTCACAGTTTGGTATGCATTACAATTGCCATTTTACTGGGGATTCCAAGGCTTATCACTCTTTTAAGACAGAAGCTGTGTTCAGTCGGAGATTTTTCATTCTATGACTGAATGAAAACAGTCACATGAGGCTGCAAAGCTGTAATAGTTTGTTTCTGCAATAGGTTTACTAATATTGATATATTACTTTCACATTTTAAATGGAACCTAAAAGTAGCAGATGATATCACGCTCATTACCAATTTTCATGTTTTAAAAACCAGTTGGAGCATATTTTATTTAGAGGCTACAGGATCTATACCTCTCATCATTCCCCGTCTGGGCCCTCACACTCCTACCCCAAGGTTTTGAGACATTGTTTCTTGTCTCCATAAATGAGTCTTGTTTTTACAAAAATAAAAAAACAAAACAAAACTGTTGTGAAATCGAAGAAAATAATTGTTGCCATCTTTTACAGTAATGGCATGTCACTTAAAAAGTTTTCAGCTTAGCCTCGGTTTTTGGAGCAGCTAAGTAACTAATAACATAACAGCTGTCCATGAACTTTAATTACTGCAAAAGAATTATTAGGCACAACCAGTTACAAGTGAACTTCTCCACACACAGTATAAAGTTAAAACTGTACAAATGAAGCCAAAATATGCACAGCTAAAAGGAATGTTACAGGGAGGCCTCTCTTAGCGAACAAAGCAAGCTCAGTTTGGCTCCTTTTCCCTTGCGCTACCACATCCGTACATCGTTAGTTGGAAAATTCCTGATATATGCTGTAATTTTTTTGTGCTTTTTTCCCCCCCAGTACACTTGAGGCTTTAATGTCCAGATGCCATTTTCCCCCTTATCTGTCCCTATTTGGGGCTTTGCCAGCTATGGTCAACAATTAATACAGCCAAAGAAAAAAATACAGTATGCTCCCTGGCAACTGGTACAACTTCGCAGGAAATACCAAATAAAAACTTGATTATGTATTGTTTAACCATTTTGTTTGCCTGTAGGCCACCCCGTTGTCGGTGTAATTCAGACGAGCATGCTTCATCTGGACGGTCTGTGCACTGCACCATTGTTCCCAGAGTCTGTCACGCACAATCACTGGCTTCAGCCTGTGGCCCTCTAAATGAAAGGAGCAGATTTGTGGCAGCTTTCCAACCTGCATTCCTTTTAATTAGTCAACTTGTGGCCCAATATTATAATAGATAAGTAACCTCTTAATATTCATGTAATTAATTTATTTTTTTCTCATTCAGCTATAAGTCTTTGCATGGGGAAAAGAAAGCTTTTTCCTGTATGGGCTCTGGCTTATGAAATAAGCACGCTACTATTGCAAAGAACATCAGAGACCATGTCTCAATGATTCTCCATGAGGACAATTCCCAAAACCACAGCATGCCCATACCTATATTTTAAGCATATTATTTTTGCATTTGAAATGGTAACTGAAATCCTTCCTTTGTAGGAATTTGATACATGTTGAGTCATCTTCTTGTGAACTTCATTCAACTGGGCTAGGAAGCCTGTCTTTGATTTTAACTGATAAATTAGTTCTCCTTCAGAGAGACAAAAGTTTTTACTTTTTTTAGTATTCCTTGCAAAGCGAGGCTGACATGAAAAGTGGCCAGCAGTTCTCAAAGTACCAGGAAGTGTGTCTGTCTTAGACCTCGATTAAGACAATAATCAAACTGCTGACGCATGATAAATCCTTAAAAAAGATAAGTTCTCTCTTATAAATCCTAATAATGCCTATGGGTAAAAGGAATGAGAATGGCTTTTAAAGCTCAATATTTATGCTCTTTCCACTATTTGTTTCTCAGTTAAATTAAATTTCTCCTTAAAGGCAGTAACAACATTTTTACTTCTTTTATGTCCTCATGGACAATACACATGGGCGGTGAAATACAGAAATATGTATACTACTCCTGCATATTCTTAGTATCATTTCTTATACAACTTATGAAACACTCATAATGGCACTTAGACGATTCATTCATTTATTCAAATGTGCCCACTAAGTGACAAGCATTGCATCACAGTTGCAAAAATGATACAAAGACAACCAAAGACATTGTATCTGCGTTCAAAAGCTCACAGTTGAGCAGAAAGCAGACAGGCAACTACCAACTGCATAGGCTTTGTGCCAGGAAGAAGTATATAATTTAAGGGCCTGGGTTCAAATTCTGACTCCTCTTTTATCAGCTGTATCACTGTGGCTAAATACCTTAACCTCCGTGTGCCTTCATTTCCTCCTTTGTAAAATGGAGAATAGCAGTACCTATTTTATAGGGCACTTTGAGAAATGCACAACGTAAGGTACATGAAGTACTTTGTAGGTTCCTGACTGGATTAACTTCAGTTATCAGCAAATGTTACATGCACATGAACTCCACATGGGTGAGCCAGGGTGCATGACAGGGGTATCTGGTGTTACCGGCCTTAGAAAGGAGGGCACGAGCATGACTCGTAGAGGAAGCAGTGAGAGCAAAAGTTGAGGAGCATGAAACTGAACAAAGGATCTCAAGCGCTAGGTATGGAGCCTGGACTTTATCCTTGGGGATGGGGAGGCACAGGGAGATTTCATGCAGGAATGTAGGTCACATTTGCATATTCTGCATTTACAGTGTGGTAACTGTAGAGGATGAAACCCACGATGATCCCCGATGCAAACAGCTCAATCCAGACTGCAATGACCCAGATGCAGTAGGAGGAAGACCTACAAAACTACCGCAGGACAGGAGAGGGAGTGGAATAATTTTAAACGATCAAATGAGATGGAAAGAAAGAGGAAAAGGAGTCTAACATGAATTCTAGGTTTCTGGCCTGGGTGACCAGGTGGATGGTGGGACCATAGCTGGAAAAGGAACCCAGAGGGAATGATGGGCAGCCTTGAAGATGACATTCAACTGGGTATTTGTTCTGGGGCTCAAGGGAGTGGACTGCTTTGGAAATACAGGAGCGGCTCCCTGCCTTCAGGATCACCTCCATGGAGTAGATGAGACTGTTGAAGGAGAAAGCAGGCAGAGATTGTGTGCCATGGGGACGGCACTCAGCAAAGAGTAAGACAGTTAGGAGGAAAAGCTGGGAACTATGACGTCACAAAGCTAAGGTGGATAGTTACATGAAATAAAGAAGAGAGAAGCATTCATGTGTCAGAAGATGCCAAGCAAAGCGAGAGCTGCAGAGTATTTATTATCCACTACACTATAGTAATATGATGGGAGGAGAAGGCTACCAGCACAAATTGAAGGGTTAATGACATACATAACGAAGTCCCTGTTTTCAGAGACAGGTGTAGAGCCACGCGAAACTGCTCGCTCTGTCCACCATGCCTTGCCCACCTGCCCACTGTCCACCATTTCCCACCTGCCCCTAACTCTGCCTACAACCTCTGACCCTTTAAGGCTCCTTTGGATGACAGGGGATGCAGACTGTGCTTGATGCCACTGGCAGAGCAGGGATGTGATGGAGTTAGGATGTGAAAGAGATCAAAGTGGATGGAATCAAGCCCTAAGGTGGTAGGTAAGATTAGAAGAACCTGCCCTCCAAGGCTATAGACCATGAAGTGAAGATCAACAGAAGTAAATAGCAGATTAATCTGCAGGTGTATGTGGTTGGGATAAAAAGTTTGAGGGCGTTCATGCCCATACAAACCTAATATTATGAATAGGGACAAATCTCTGGTTTGTGAAGTCTAAAGCTTATGCCCTTTAAAAAAGCTGACAAATAACACAAATACCACAAAATGCATTAATAAAATCACAATATTTTGACTGATAAAGTGTTTGATACCTCCTCTAGGAAACTTTCTTGCCCTCCGTTTTGGGACTGCACACTCATTGACCACCTTTCATTTGACAACCATTTCTAAAATATTTTCTAAGGAAAGAATAGGAGATAACATGGCTGATCAAAATTATTTTTATTGATAGATGTGATGCAAAAAAAAATGTCTTTTCACCTATGTTCACTGTTTGTAGTATTGCTACAGGTTTTAGCCCTAATAAGATGAAAATTGATAAAATCTATTTTGGATGATTCTTTCCTTAGAAAAGAAAAAAAATGCATGGTTGTTTTTATAAGTAAATAGTAAATATGTTGTATTATCTAGTATATTCTTATCGTGAAAGAACTCCCATTGTGACTATGCACAGATGAGAACAAAATTCTTTTCTTACAATTTATATGTCTGTTACCTGGGAGAATTTTCCTTCTGGCTCTGGGTGTTTCAAACCTTGTTTCTCTTCCACTACGGACAGACTTCTGGTGTGAGACATCACAGGAAAGATGTTCATACTGTGAAATGACCTCTGACCCCATAGGTAAGTCAGCATAGTACTAGTGGGGTATCTATGTATTCCCGGAGGCCATGTCTCTATTGGGGTAGTCAGTCATAACTACTGGTTCCTCAATCTTGGTACTTTTGGCATTTGCAGCTGAATGGTTCTCTATTGTATGGGGCTGTTCTGTGCATTATAGAATGTTTAATAGACTCTCTAACCTCCATCCACTAGGTACCAGTTACAATACCCTCTTGTCCCATTGTGACAATTCAAAATATCTTGCTTCCTTGGACAAGTCAAACTCCCTGCAGACTTGGGGCCTCTGAATTTACTGTCCCCTCTGAGTGAAATACATTATCTCTCCTTTGACCCTTTCACAAGATACCGTCCCTGACCATCCTCCCTCCCTAACATAGATCCCCAGTCTGTCACACTCTATTCTTTCCCCAGCCCCTAGAGAACTTATATAACTTATTGATTTGTTTATCATTTACCTTTCCCATAAGAATGAGGGAGATCTCATCTCTCTCACCAACCTCTACACTCTCAGCTCCGTCCCTGGTCAGCAGAAACAGTACATGTGTAGCAACCCTTTAAGAAATCATGTTCACTAAGAGTATGGTATACATCATACCAGCCCCGAGAGATGGGTGTAAAGCTAACTTCATGGTGTTACAGCTACGGGGGTGCTCAGGGCCCTCCCTCTTCTTCCTCCTTTATATTCCTAATTCTAGTCCCTTGCCTTTTTACCTCTCTTTGCCCTCACAGGCAACTATTATTCTAAATCTTGTGTTTTTCATTTTCTTGCTTTAAAAAAAAAAGTCAGATTTATAACATAAATACACCAAAATGATTTATTTAGAATTACTCTAAAAATGTTTCATATGCTTTATCATTTTCTTTGATTTGTTTTTTCACTCAATATTGTTAAGATCCATCCACGTTATTATAGCCTGTAGCTACAGGTCTTTCATTTTCATTGTTGTATAATTCTATTGTGGGAATACACCAGAGCTGATTTAACATTCTTTTGTATGTAGACATTTTGGTTTAAATTTTTGTTATTATGAACAATGGTGCTATGAATATTCCTAAATCTTACATTTGGTACACATATGTAAGAATTTCTCTAAGGTATGTAACGAGGCATAGAATTGCAGGATTTCATGGTATAAGCACGTTAACTTGTATAGTTACTGCCAAATTATGTTCCAAAGTAGAGTACCATTTGATGTTCCCCCAGCAGAGGATCAGAATTTTGGGTGTTTCCTAGAAAAGCAGAGTTGCTTTTAATAAATATTTTTAAAACCCAATCTAAAATTATTTGTCTTCTGACTGATAAGTTTTGTCCATTTACATTTACTGTAATTAATAACATATTGGGAGATATTTACTAATTCATGTACTTAACTTTCTTTCTTGAATCTTGGATATTCCTTTTGGGATTACTTTCCTTCTTTTTGAAGTATATCATTTCATGAAAAGTTTCATTGGTGGTCATTCTTTTTGTTTATATGTTTTCATATAAACAAAAGAATTTGTTATCTCATGAGTATATTCTGTACTTAGAATTCCAAATATACACAAATAGTAACGAAATACGGAGAAGAGCATTTTTACAACAATGTCTTTTAGGGACCAAGAGAGGAACAGCATAACAAGTAGTTATTCACCAGGTAACAACCCTCTTCCAGGTTTGGGGTCCACACCATTGGAGTTGGACATGCTCAGCAAACACAGATCATTCCTGGATTTCAAGCAGCTTTTAACAGCATTGAAATAAAAAAGAACTAATATGATCACATGAAACATTGAGAGTGAAAGGCTTTATGTAAAGGCTGAATTGGGTGGCTTAAGAAGTAATGTGGGAAAAGAGAAACAAGTGCTGTGGGAGTTGGAGCAGGAAGTGTCTCAAGAAAGCTGGATCCCAGTCAGGTCATGTTGCAGAAGCTCCCGAATTAACATTTCCACATAACACTGATTTTGTGGCCAAACCACACCTTTACCTTGAATTTAAGCAAAGCCAGTGTATGTTTTCTTCAGAGACAGTATTGTGGTTTAATCTTAATCTTTAATTGGGTACTAGATAGAGAAGAGCGATACTAAGACAAATGTTCTTAAAGGCTAAATTAGAAAATAAGCAATTGTATAAAATGGCAAACACAAATGTCCAGAATGACAGGCTGAATGTGCCATTGAGTTCTAGTCCAGGTACCAACTCCCTTTGTGAATGGGGGGCATTCCTGCATGGCTTTGTACAACAAAACAAGACAGTGCAGGTTATACAAGGGCTGGGCTGAAACAAAAGCCTTAGGTATTTCTTTTAACTAATTTTTTTGAAAGGTTAATAGCTGGAAGAGTTCTTATATGACACATCTTAAGTAGACTTTGAAAGAAGTATAAGTTATTTGTGACATTAATTCCTAATCCATGGTACGATGAGTCACTCATTCACCAGAGAAGAATCTAACCTATTTGAAAAATGAAAACTTTCTGAATATTAACTACCAGCTATTCCCAAGACAAAGTGATAACTGGACTACAAAATGGTTTAGTGCAGAAATAAGGTTAAAATGGTCATTTTGACCAGAGTGAGGAAAGAAATTTACTTTCATAATTTATAATTTATTTATTTTAGTATTGAGAGCTTTTTTCTTCTTATTAAATCATAGCTGTGTACATTAATGTGATCATGGGGCACCATACACTGATTTTATAGACCATCTGACATATTTTCATCACATTGGTTAATATAGCCTTCCTGGCATTTTCTTAGTCATAATTTATAATTTATTACTTTCTAGTCATCTACCTTTTACTCTAGAGAGATTCAATACCCAAAATGTCCTTCCTGAAAATTTATTTTCCTCATTTTTCTAGAGCTTATCCTGTATGTGGTAAAGAAAAAAAAGATAATCATGAAGGTTTGTGCTGCGGAGTTGAAACTCAATTTCTTTTTCACCACCTTTAACACTTGCCTACCCAGTGAAAATCAGCAAGAAACAAGGACTGGAGACACAGCACTGAACTTCAGGGACTCTGAGAGCTGGGGCCTGGATGCAAGGCAGTTAATATTGTCTGTGCTGTCCATTCACAATAACACCTTCATCATTCTCAGTCTCTTAGTGAAAACTCTTCAGCTGTCTGGAGTCATATATTCAGTTTCCTGAACGCAAAGAATAGATATGTATATGCCTTTGGAAAGAATATATTTTATTTTTTTCCAAACGCCAGCATTGTTTAAACAATACTGATAATGAAAAGTTTTCCTTGACATACACATTTCAAGAATACTAGAAAGATTCTCTCTTTCAAGAAATAATAACGAAAAGAAGAGAGAATGGTCTCCCTAAGATGTTAGTAATCTAAACTCTATTAAGAATGGTCTCTAGGTAATTGGTTAGCAGTAAGAAAATGGTTTAATTGGTTACATTCATTTCCTTACCTCTCTTCAGCTACAAAGATGAGTATTACTACTATGTAATTCAAATATAGGACTTAACTGAGTACTTTTCATGCATCAATTCATTTAATTCCCACAACAATCCCGTAAGGTAGGTACTGTTATTTTGTCTATTTTAACAAAGAAACCAAGGGCACAGGAAGTCACACAGCTTGTTAAGTAGAAAGATAAGCTTTAAGTAAAGCACCTGGACCTAGAATCTGTCCCAGTAGCCAATATACTATATGTCTCTTGAATGAAGCAAAGTTTTTCAAAAACTGATCTATTTTCCTATAGCTGAAGAAAATAGTAGGAGAGAAAAGGAATATTACAGGAACACCAGAATCAATTTAAGACTTTAAAACAATGTTGCCAAGAAGGAAGTGAGAAACAAGGGAAGAAATTCTAAAACAGGATCAATGGAGTTACTGTTTAAAGAAAAGAAAGGACTTATTCTCTTGTGAGGGTGTGAACTATTTATTCACGAATACCTGATGAGATATATAAAACAGACAGACACAATCTCCCTCTTTTTCTCTCTCTCACACATACACAATAAACAAATGTAATAATAGAAAGAACGCCAGGTATATATATTTTAAATTCTGCCATCTTCCAAGATCCTTCCAACTTAACATCTGACCTCAAGAACACAACAGTGTTCTTTTAAGAGAAATGGCCCTTATCAAGTGTATGATACTTTGAGTAGCAGGGGGAGGGAGGCAGAAGGTGAAGATGGGGATGGTGAAGTCTTTAAGCTATGTAGTTTTTAAAAAAATCCTCAAAGGGAAGAGACTTTTATTGAGGTTACATCCAGTATCCAATTTTTAAACTTGTTATTCCCTAGTATCAGCGAAAGAAGAAAGATGAAAGTAATTAGCCCCAAAGTTGAGAAAACTGTAATAAAGGGCTGAAAAAATAGTCTACACCTTTAGATATTTATATCTTTATTTCAAACCCTACTTTGATTTTCTGATTTGGAAAACTGAAAAACAAATCCATTTTACCGTTTTTTAAAAAAATAAATGGATGAGCTGAATCAAGGATGGAGAATGGAGACCACTCAGATTTGCTTATAATGATTATCTATGTGTATTACTTTGACAATGGAAATAAACACCTTAAAAGTACACCATCATTACCAGTTACTATTTATTGAGCGTAACACATGCGATGTCCCGTTTCTTCCCTCAAGGTGCTTGTTGTCTAATGAAAAGAGTAAATTGTGGTATTTTGTGGCTGTTTACATTACACAACCCTCATTAGGGTTTAGTCATACAATGACCACCTGTGAGGTATATAATTTGCCAACTCCAGCAAAAGCTGGATTATGAGGGTGAAAAAGGAGAAAGAGGAAGACAGGTGGCTAATTAGATAGAACATAACCATGTTATTGGCACTTTAGGCCCAAGGAGGTAAAGCATCTGTCATTTAAGTTGTGATTAAAAAAACAAAAAAAAACCCCAGCATTTTTCAAAAAGGGCTCTTTTCGTAAATGAGGAAAAAAGCCATTTTAAGATTGGGATTCATTTTAATTATAATTGGGATAAACTTTACACCATTAGAAAATGACTGAGATGCCTTATGCAGATTAATTATATAATCTGTTCGATGTTTGAATAAAAGTGCTAATCTCATCAGGAAAATTACTAGACGTTTTCAATATCCCTGTCAGTAAAAATAGTAATAATTACATCAACAGTGTGTACTAAGTTCTGAGCATGTGTCAGGACGCATCCACACAATGTATTACACAGGCAGTTATGGCGACAGATACTTACATGATTTCAAGGAATGTTATTTTATATTTCTTGGTTTTTTCATAAAGTAAATTTCGTATCAGATTTTGACATGGATGTATTTTTCCCTACTTTTCCCTGGACCTACATTGAACAATCTCCAGTTTCTGTCTCCTCTGTTTCCTGTCCTCATCTAGCTCCTCATCACATCTCTCTCTTCAGTCTTCACATTGGTTTCCCTGTCAGCAATTTCTTAATTCACTCCAAATCCTGTCTACTAACCTACTCATCACACTGGAGCAGAGAGATGTTTTGAAACAATTTTGATCCTGCTCATCAGCCCACCGACGACTCCCTGTTTTGAGATTGTGCTCTGTCTTTTCTCAACTCCATACCTTGAACACACACCTTTCCCCTTGTTTTGCCTGGCAAACTCTTCTTCATTCTTAAAGACGTGGCTCAAAAGAGCAGCTCCTCTATGAAGCCTTCCCTGACTCTCAGGGTCTAATAAAGCTTTTGCCTCCTAGAATCCTCAGGGTTTATTTGGCTAGAGGCAACTTCAGATTTATGTATCAAACAGGTAACTAAAATGAATAAATGAATAATATATATATCTATAGATGTGTATTTTATATACACCCACACCAATATTTAACATTACTTTCAATAACATATACAAATATATTAATAAACATCTACGCAATATAAATTACATAAATATTTATGAAATTATTTTGTTTAGAAATTCTTAGTTTAACACTATTTTTTCTTGCTGCCTCACTGTTTTGAAAAAGAATCCTTAGCTTCTGATATACTTGAGTTTGCATATGAAGAATGTTACCTGAAGATTATTGGTAGATGGCTCACACTCGAATAACATCTGCTGATGACTGTTATTAAAGAACCTGAGGAATCATAGTGCTGGTGTGTGTGGGAAGCATTCGTTCTTACTCTATTCAGTATTTCCATCAAATTCTAAAGCCTTCTGCCTTCAAGGTATGTGAAACACTTAAAAGGAAAAGCACTGTACTTCATACAACATGTTATCAGAGATCCCCGAATATATTCACATACTTCTGAAAGGAGCCAACAGCACGTTTCTACCTATACAGTGCCCCTGCTACTTTAGGGGGCCTCCTGGATTAACAAAGGGTGTATCCTTGGTTCTCTATCCAATAGCCATTCCCCCTTCCCTGGCTAGTATAACCTGATTTTCTTTGGGGAACAAGATGCTTATCGACAGCCTGACTGGTCTATGGGAAGGTATGTAATCCAGTTCTAGGTAATGAAACTCACATCAAAGTCTGAAAAGAGATTTTGGAAAAGATTATCTTCCTTCATCAGTGACAAGGAAACCCTTTTTGGCCCTTGCTTCCTTATTCACTGCTTAGAACACTGTTGTATGAGGATGTGATACTTGAAGCCGTAGCAGCAATCTTGAGGTCCATGGAAAGACATAGGCATCTCACCAAACAGGAAAGAAATGGATTTTTCCCATATCATTGGCCTATTGCACTAATCACAGAATAATCCATCTCTAGACTTCCTATGTCAGATTTAAAAAGGCCTATCACTCAAGACATTTTTGATTAGGTATCCTGTACTTGTAATCAAATATACGCCAATACAAATAAATCCAGAATAAAAATCTGAGGATCCCAGCTTTGGTGATTACCAGTAATACATTTAAAGAAAGGAAAGTGAAGCAGAACTGTCCAGGGAAGAATGACCCTCTGTCACATTATGTTTCTGTTGTCACGGGATGGAGACGTGTGGGGTAAAGTGAGGATGAGAGCTGATACTTGGAGGGGACCCTGAGCAAGAGCAGACGAGTTGAAGGCCTCCACACAGAGGCCCAAGCTACACTCATGAACCTGAGTCAGATGCGAGAAAGGGCTGACGTCCAAACATTTAGGATGCTTTGTTAGTGGGCAGGAGGAGCAGAAAGGTCTGGGAACGGCGATGGCCACAGGCACTCAGAAGAGACAAAGCAGAGAAGTCACTTACCTCCTGTTAAGAGGAGAGCAGAAGTAGCAAATGAAACCCTTGTGGAGAGTGATTTGCATTATCTATTAAATTTTAAAACATGTATATTCTTTGTCCTTTGTCTTGGTAATGCCATTTCTTAAAAACTTATCCTACAAAAATATTAATTGTAGGATGAAAAGATGTAAGCCCAAACAAGTTCACCACAGCCAAAAAATGAGAAACTACTCCAAGTTCGTCCTAGGAGATTTGGTAAGACTACTACGGACATTCACACAGTACAGGCAAGGAAAAGAATAAACAGGCTATCTGTTAGCTTTGAAAAACGCCTAAGATAAATTAAATGGGAAAAAGTAAAAAAGACACTACACACAAAAAGCCTGTTTATATACTGTAAAACCACACTCACCCATACTGAGGGCTGTGTACAAATAGAAAAAGGTATAAAAGTTCATTCACCAAACTGTTAATAGTGGCTTTTTCTGGAAGGAAGGATTATTGAGGATTTTCCTGTTTTGTTTTTTCTTAACCACAAAGAATGTCTGAATATTTAAATATTTTTAGCAATTAAAAACGAATGCATATTTAAACAACTGATTAAAGAAAGAAGAGAGTTTAAAAAGGGAAGATTTGTATACAAATGCTGCAAAGGAATGTGGAGGAATCTGCAGAAGATGCCACTGGATTTGGTGAAATATATCTTACAAATAGTGGTGATTCACTCTAAAAAAATTGTCTCCTGATATCAAATTTCTAAAAATAAAATTGTAGAGTAAAGGGATGCTATAACTGTTGGGTATTTAAAGCAACTGATGAATATCTTTGTTTTCTAAAATACTATAGAACTAATAATACTTGAGAACTATGGTAAAATACTGAAAATATCTGATGCCTTAAAAAATAGGAATCTGTAAATCACCAATGAAAAAGAAACTGATGGTCAGGTGCAGTGGCTCATGGCTATAATCCCAGCACTTTGGGAGACTGAGGTGGGAGGACTGCTTGAGCCCAGGAGTTCGAGACCAGCCTGGACAACACAGTCTACAAAAAATGTAAAATATTAGTGGAGTGTGGTGGTGCAAACCTATAGGTCCCTGCCAGAAAAAAAAAAAAGAAAGAAAGAAAGAAAGAAAGAAAGAAAGAAAACACTAATCTTTGTACTACAGGCACAAGAGCAGCAACATGGCATTTAAAAACAGTATTTATTTCAGCCTCAGATCCTAAAATCAAGGAGTCCTTATAGAAATAGATGAAGAAATATAAGGAAAGATAAAGATAATATTTCTGCTTGTATAAAATTACTAAGGTCATACTTGAAAGAGTTTTTCTCACTTCAAATGGATTATTTACTCAATCTTGTCAAAATCTTAAATATTTTGCTACATTTTTAACCCTTACTTGCCATTAGAAGCCATAATAGTGATCATTTTATGTTTGAATATAAGAACATGCGAGTTTCTTTTCTAGACTTTTAACATTTAAATTCATCATCTGTGGCTTTTCCTGCTAGAGTATCTTTGAATGCACATCCAGTAAAAACTATGGTGGCTAGAAGCAGCTTTATACAATATACATAATCTTAAAAAAGCATTTAAAATGCATTTTAATACCTTAAGATTATACTTTAAATGCACTGGCAGCTTTTGAAAAACTTTGCTATAGGCTAAGTTGCAAAATACTTTCTTTTCACTTTATATATTTAACTTTTAAAAGCAACATATGCAGTCTTTGTAAAGCTATATTGTTTTTTCAAATACAAGATTTGGTTTCTACTCTACTTCCATTAAAAATGTTTCCTAATTTAGGCCGGCATGGTGGCTCATGCCTATAATCCTAGTACTCGAGGAGGCCCAGGCCAGAGGATTGCTTGAGCTCACGAGTTTGAGACCATCTTGAGCAAGAGCAGGACCCTGTGACCAGTAAAAACAGAAAAACTAGTTGGGAAGCGTGGCAGGTTTCTGAAGTCCCAGCTACTCAGGGGGCAGAGGCAGAAGGATCACTTGAGTCCAAGAGTTTGAGGTTGTTGTGAGCTATGACGACACCACTGCACTTTTACCCAGTCTCCAAAAAAAAAAAAAAAAGTTTCCTAATTTAAATGAATGCTGATAAATTAGTCATTTAATATTAAAAATGATTCCCCTCCATCTCCTCTCCTCATTTCACCAGCCATGTATATTCTACACTCACTGAGCAGCCACCACATGCTGGGATGTTGCTACCTAAAGTGCTGAAATGAATATTTAAATTTCTAAAATAGAGAGCAGATGCCAGACAAATGGGGATGTGATGAATATCATGTAAGAACTACTGTATTACAGGCCAATCAAAAGTACACGGAAGAAGTGTCTAACTTTACCCTGGGCAGTCTGGCAGGCTTCAGAGAGGAAATGGCATCTGAGCGGAATTGAATGAGTACGCGTCTGTTAGGCCACGAAGGGGAAAGGCAACCTAAGGAGTGAGAAAGGAAGCCTGACGCATGGAGGCCCACCATCTAACGACATGCCGTTTCAAGAATGAGCACAAGAGTCTGGATGGCAGATCATGGGGTACGTGGACGGGCTGGTGTGAGTGTGAAAGCAGGAATGGGAAGAACAGTTAAGGATGCCTGCTGCGTTCCAGAGCTCAGAATATACCGACTTTAACATGCGAGCAATGGCAAGTCACTGGCAATCTTTTCTCCTTTTCCTCTCCCCAAGCCTGTTGCTTTCCCACGGCGGTCTCTGTGTGTGCAGCCACTCCCTTAGCTCCCTTCTATAAGCCGGGCTTGTCTTTCCAGGAAAAAGAAGAAAATCTGCTTTTCTGCTTAAGTGTAGTCCTGATCTTTCATCTACTCTGGAAAAAAAATAGGATTTTACAGTCAGGTAAAGAGATTTTTATGAATATGTGCAAAGACTATCATTTCAGCAATTTATTTAACATCCTTGATCGTAACTTTTTAAATACTTTACAAAAGTTTTAGTTGTTTTTTTTTTCCTAAACTAGTAAAAGCTAGTTTTCTGGAACTAGGTTACACACAGACTTTGGCCCATTTAACAAGGTCAGACTGTTTATTCTTGACAGAATTCTTTCCCACTGTAAAAAGGTACTTTTAAATGCCACATTCCAAACCCAGTGCCAGTAAGCCACTGAAGCATATTTTCCCACAAGAACTGATACCATGTGCAGTCCCTACCTCGCTGAAATCACCCAGCGTTACATAAGGTGCAGATAGTATTTAACGTCACCGTGAAATCTAGAAACTGAACTATGCCAGCCAAGCATTCAGATGCCATACATTTCAAAGCACTGGTAACCTTTGAAAAGTAATTAATCAAAGTAAAAAAACGAGAAAGAAGAGGGGGGAAAGATAGCGTTAGAAATCTAAAAAAAAATTTAAGACAGCAGAAGAAAAACAGATCCTATAACTTTATTATCAGTATCCAAAACTAGAAGTAGTAGAGCTTTTTCTCCCTTATTTTGGGGTTTTTTTTATGATTGGGCTGTTAAATTTACAGCCCCATTTTTAGATTCTGCCAGCCTTCAAAATAAATATATGAGCAGTGCTAAAGTAAATTCTCCTACGCTTTCCCCTTCTTTCTTTTGGATGTTTCCCTGAGACTTGAAGGTAGATTATTCCTCCACAGCCAACTGGAGAGTTTAACGTTCAGATTTATGAGGGATTTAAAAGTCGTCAGTATCCTTATAGATGCTGGGTGCAACAACGCCTCGCATCCTACGTTTCAATCCCTAGGGGAAAGGAAAGCAAGGGCAACAAGAGGAACAGCAGGCCAAAGGGCATCGCTTAGAAACACTTCCAGAATATTAGCAATCAAGTCCATTAAATCCAACACTACAAAGCAATCATACAAAAAACGTTTGAGCTCAAATTCTGGAGAGACTTAAACAGAGAAATGTGTACTTCATCCTCTCAAGGACTCAAATGGACTAAATAAAATAACTAAAGGAAACAACAATGCAGACATTTTCAACCCTTTCCTGCGACACTATGGTTCCTCCAAAGATCTCAAGAGATGTACATTTTTAAAAACATACAGAAAATGTATGTGCCCAAGGTGGGGAGGTATAGCGAGGTTTGTGATTGTGAAGGAGGAAGGATGAAGCTTAATAGCTATCTGAAGGTTAGGAATGGTGTCCAGACAGACATTCAAAGTGTAGATGTTCCTCCCCCAGAGCTCCAGTTATTATCAGGGAGTGACGCAGATTAGCTGAAAGTTGTGTCTAAAACACAATAAAAAAATCTTCAGATGCTTAGAACTGGCTCAATGACACACAAGCAGTAACCTGGAAAATACAGGGCGAGACATTCACTCATCAGTTCATCTAAGAAAGCAGGGGGTTGTGAAAGCAATGAAGTTCATATAGGCAGAAACCTGAAGGTGTCAGATAATAAGGCCTAGAGTACTGGGGTGGCCTCCAGGTGGGAGTGGTGATGGAGGGACAGAAAGGTAGGTGAAGGCTGACCTACAAAAAACTTTGTATGCCATGCTGTAGAGTTTGAGATTCACTCTTCAGTCCCTGGAAGATCATAAGATTCATTCATTCATGTGTTATTTGTCAAGTGCTTATTATGTACACAATGGGTGACGCAGAAATGTTAAAATACAGTTACCACCAGGGAAATACAGAGTATACTAAGTACAAGCACAGACCACATATGCCCCAGAATGCTCAATGTCAGAGGCAACAATGTTTATTCATCTTCTGGATATCTGTGGAAACTTCTGCTGGCAAAGTCTCTCTAAAGCAGTGGTTCTCAACCTTCCTAATGGGTTCCTGTGGGTCACGATCCACAGGTTGAGAACTGCTGCTCTAAAGAATGTGGTCTTGTCAACCTTAAGATCAAGTTTGCTCTTTACATCTAAATTTGACCTCAGCCTCCTGAGATTTGAACAGCATCATATAGAGGGACCATGTGAAAAACAGGATTATGAAAAACCAGGTGACAACTAGGTCCCATCTCCATCGTGTCTTGGCAGGACATGCTGGCTGAACAGATGTTCGGAGAAAACAAGGAACACTCTGCCCTTCCTCTGAGTAAAACATCCTCCAGGCAGCAGCATTACAGTCAAACTGTTTCATCCAGAACTTATTTGCAACAGTGACCACTTATGAAGGAGCTAGAATTAGGTGAGTCAAATGAATGACTATCTTTTATAAACAAGGAAGTCATCTGATTCACTTCACAAATATATTTGGTGTGATTAGATCCCACACGCACCTACAGCAGCCTTCTGTACAGGACGGAATACCTGCTCTTTCTACATGGGGAAATTTTCACAGTGGGCATCAGTGTTTGCCTTCACTGCGGAGGCAGGTTTCAACCTATCAGACGGTAACTCAAAATGTGTTTTATTACCACTGAGAACGTGCAGCGGAGGATCTGGATGGGTGTTCATGTTTGTTTTGGCTCTGGCATTTTCCACGTACCCAGCCCTGGGAATCCTAAAGAAAACGTGTCCTGTTCCCAGCTCTGTGCACTGCCCCCATTGTGTTCTACTTCCCTCACTGGCGAAAGTGAAAACGAAACCGGCACAAACAGTCCATTGTTAACTATGAAATATGTACTGGCAACTGGAAGCTTTAACAAAACAGACCTGGCTGTGTCATGGCAAGATCTGGAGCAAGGAGGGAGTCACAGGAGCCTTTCCTGCTTCAGAGGTGTGTCCTGCACTTTCGCTGAGGTGCTGAGGCGACAGGGCTTTGGGTTTTTTCCATTATACTCATGTAATGCTCTGGGTTTGATTTATTCAGTATGCACTGGCAGTGTCTGGAGGCTTCTGTGGGAGCAACTCGGCTGCCCAAGCAGAGGCACAAACCCTGCCAGGTCTCCATAGTAAATACAACACGCACGGAGAGGAAACAAGCATAAACAATTTATTTTCTCCTGTAAAAGATGACATTGTTCTCTGGTTTCTGGGCCTACTCCACTATGTCACTTGGTGGTGCCAACTGTGCCGTACAATGAGCTATTCCAAACACACACGCAGAAGACAGGCACGGGGTGCGTGATACACGCATCCAGGCAGGTTCTAGGAGGAGGAGACTGGGGACTGATGTCTTTAATCATTTCACATCCTGACATCGTTGAGCAAGGAGGGCTTCCCTGACCCCAGCCCAGGCAGACTCCTGGATTTTACCACCTCGCAGAACCATATTGCTTTCTGTATCGAACCTATCTTTCTAACTATACATTTCTTTATGTGTCTATTTGGTTTGCCTCTACCTCCCCACTTTTTCTTATGAGCTCTTTGAGAGCAAGAATCTTGGTGCCTTTCCATTCACCATCATCCCTCGGGTCCACTGACAGCGCCTTGCACAAAGAAAGTGATCAGTTATTATTTGTTGACTGAAAGCCACAACTCCATTTCATTAATTTTATCCCCTAGGCTTATCAAAAAGTTTCTGAATTCATAGGGCTCCTTAAGTGTTTTCTAAATGTTCTTAACACTGAGGTTAGTAAGGAACCATCCTTTCTCAGAGGCATAGGAAGGGAACATAAGGAATCCGATGTTTGTAATACTTATGATATTAAATAAACTAATAAAGCAGTCTTGGAAATTTCATTGGTTTGAGATTTTTAAAACGCTCCAAAAGAATTCTGGTACTTGGTATAACTGTCTAATAAAAGCCTTCTAGGGGCCACTATTTACTTGTCTTCCGTAATTTCTACAGAGTGAAAGACATTTTCTGAGCATGTGTATCTTCTGGTCAGGTGTTACGTGTCACGCCTGTCATCCTAGCACTCTGAGAGACAAAGGGAAGAGGATCCTTTGAGCTCAGGAGTTTGAGACCTGTCTGAGCATGAGTGAGACCCAATCTCTACTAAAAATAGAAAAATTAGCTGGGTGTTGTGGTGGGTGCCCATAGGCTGAGACAGGAGGAATGCTTGAGCCCAGGAGTTGGAGGTTGCTGTGAGCTAGGCTGATGCCAATGCACTTTAGCCTGGGTAACAGAGACTCTGTCTCAAAAAAAAAAAAAAAAAAAAAAAAAAAAAGAAATAAAGAAAGAAAAGAAAAAAAAAATAAAATGATATTTTTTAAGAGGGAACATGCTATGGCAAAAAAAAAAAAAAATTTGGGGGCCGGGCAAATAAT
>CAUYPK010045133.1:0-77876 GCA_963574355.1 Loris lydekkerianus
CAGAAATCCTTTCTTCTGCTTGCTCCATTCTGTTACTGAGGGATTCTACTGTGTTTCTCAGATCTTTGAGGGATGCAACTTCTTGTCTCAATGTGTCAAAATCTTTGGTCATTTGGTCTTTGAATCCGTTGAATTCTTGAGTTAACATTTGGAATTCTAATTTGATCGTATTTGCTATCCAGATCCTGAATTCAATTTCTGACATGTCAGCTCTTTGTTTGTGCATGGGGTCTTGTGCTGAGTCTGCCCCATTGGTCCTTGCGGGAGTTGATCTACTCTGATTATTCATATTGCCAGAGTTTGTCTGTTGATTTCACCTCATGATTGTTTTTCAGTATTGCCTCTGGCCATCCTCAGAGTTGGGGAGGTGCCTCTCCAAGATTAGACCCCAGTGGGATCACTCTATTGTTGCTGGATCTTTGTAGGGAGTGACCCTGTGAAGTTCCTCTGGGGCTGCTCTAGCTAGCGAGTTCTGGTTATGGAAGCAGCTCTGGTGTGTGACACACCCAGATCCAGTAACAGGGCAGAGGGTGGTGCGCACGGTTCTGGGAGTGCCTGGCACCCAGTGACTTTGGCACAGAGAGCCCAAGGCTCCAGCAGTCTCTGGCCAGGAGAAGGGCTCTGTGCAGAGGCAGGGAGGGCTTCAGAGGGCATGCAGCTACCAGAGTCCCTGGGCAGATCAATGGGCTAGTGTCAGGGCTGGGAGGACACAGGAGGGAGGATGCAGGGTTGCGTGGCTCCCGAAGTTCTTGGTCAGGGAATGCGGAGGCCCGGTGGGTGCCGGTCACCGGTCGGGGGTCACTGCACAGCTGTTATGGATGTCTGGGTGGCACCAAGCCCAGGAGTTTGAGGTTGCTATGAGCTGTGTTGCCCAGGGCAATAGCCCAAGGCTCCAGTGTGCCAAAACCATCTCACTCTGCCCCTAAGGATTAAGGCTGTAAGACAGCTCAGTCCCCGCCTGCAGGCTATTCAGTCACTAGGTTACTTTGTCTCCCCCAATCCTTGCGCTGGGTCCCTGAGGGCTTAGCTTGCCAGGGCAGTTCTTTCACAATGGCTTCCTGCGCCCAGCTCAGTGGCTCAGTCTGGGGACCCAGACAATGCCCAAAGTTCTCCACACTCCTGCCCAAGCTCTCCCCAAGGCAGTTCAACTGAGTGAACACCAAAATAATTCACAGGTAAGGCCTTCTGGTTTGCAGTCTCACTGCTGCTTGTACTTACAGTTGCTGGTGTAATTAGGTCAATCGAACACATGCAATCACTTGCCAGTTTTCCACTGTTTTTGTCCTCCTCTTGGGGTCGAGAAGTCCCTTGCTGGCTCCCTGTATCCTCAAAGGGATGATTATAGGCAGATCCCACTGGCCAGAGATGCCTGGAGTCTTGTCTCCCCAGACTCGCCGTGCCCAGTTGCAGGGAAGCTGTTACTCGGCTGCCATCTTTAATCTCTCCGTTGTATGTCACTTTTAATTAGCAGGCCTCCATTTGTGCTGGGCATTTCCCTGGCCCTGGAAAATCTTCAAGGTGGCCTCCTCCTGACTCCTCTCACCCCACCCTGCGAGGCCTCTGTGGCCTCACTCAAGCCACCCCTGGCGGAAAGTCTGGTGGATTCTCACTGCACCTCTGAGCATATGTCTGTACTCCCAGCAGTCTGGGTGAGAGGCTGCCTCATCTCCCTGCTAACTTACCTGACTGAATCACAGGATGGTTCTGACCCAACCAGTCACTGGCACCTCCAGCAGGGTGCTCGTGGAGACCCTGTATGTCAGAGAGGACTTGGGTTTACCAGCAAGGAAGCCCAAGCTGAATAGCTGAGGCAAACCAAGAAATGTATTGGTTCATAGGACCACAGAGAAAATGATCATCAGGGACTCAAAAATCCCATTGGCTCAGTTTTTGTGTCTTTGGGTCTGTACCGTTTCTTTCTCTCCCTCTCTGCGGACCTGCTTTCTCTGCTCTACACAAACCATGGCCACAACAGCCAGGTTGCTCCACAGAGAGACTGATTTTGAGTTTTTTATGTTCCAAGTCCCAAATAGCTAGCAAAAGGACTTGCTGGTATCCCTTGTGTAGGATCTTACCTGTGGCCCAGAAAACCAAGGACTGGGGGCTGGCTCCTTTAAAAGCAGCTGCTCTCAAACAGAACTGTGGGGATGCCGGGGTCCTGCCAGTACCTGGAGGAGGAGGTAGACTGTTAGGGGAGGAGACTGTTAGGGGCACAGACAATGTGCACGTGTCACACGTCTCAGAGGCTAGCCCACTGGTTTCCACAAGCCCACCACAAGGCTATCAGACTGTGCTGCCTCCCTCCCTCCCTCTGTCTCTCTCTTCTTTCCTTTCTCACCCAGATTTGCATCCCAAGCTCTCCACTTCCCCTGCAACCAGTATCCAGAGGCACAGAGAGGACCTAGTCCCTGCTCTAGCACCAGCCTGCTGATGGCCCTGGGCATCTTTCTTTGTCTCCTGAGCCTTAATTTCTTCAACAGTTGGGGTATTCTGCCCCACACACCCCCCCCCCGCCCCACCCATCAGCCTCACTTGCCCAGAAACGCTTTTTCCACTCTGCTTTTGATAAACATTTAAGCAGTGGATTTCTATCAATAAACATTCCTTTCTAATCCCTGACCAGAGAATGTCGAGTTCAGTCATTGACCTGTGTTAATGTGGAGGAGCCAGTGGTGTTCAAAACAGAACCTGCCTCTACAAGTCACACTAGGCAGAGTTCCACAAACCAGCAGCTGCAGCTTCCAATCAGTCTGGCCTTGGTGGAAGAAATGAGCCCATGCGTCTGATTTTCTCCTGCCCTCGCTGCTCTTTCAGCCCCTCCTATGTCTCCACCCCAGGCCCCAGCTTCTTGATTTTTTTTTTTTTTCTGAGACAGTCTCACTTTGTCACCCTTGATAGAGTGCTGTCATCACTCCCAGCAACCTCAAACTCCTAGGCGCAAGGGATTCTCTTGTCTCAACCTCCCCAGTAGGTGGGACTACAGGCACCAGCCACAACACCTGACTATTTTTTAGAGAATGGGTCTCAATCTTGCTCAGGCTGGTCTCAAACCCATGAGCTCAGGCAATCCACCTGCCGCTGCCTCCCAGAGTGCTGGGATTACAGGTGTGAGCCCCCGCGCCTGGCCAATAGCATCTTGATTTCTCCCTCCTTTTCTCCCTCAGGATGGCATCAGGGACTCAGGGGGTGGGGTGAGGTTCCCTTAAGTTATGAGTTTAGGAAGTACTAGATTAAAGACAGTTCAGTGGGTTTGTTTACCTCACTGCTCCTCTGAGCCCTTAATGGTTTAAGTTGCCTGGTAAACCTCCCAGAAAGGGACAGTTTCTAAACTTACTTGGCCCAGGAGCCTTTTTTTCAAGGTGCATCTTGTGAGATGGGTGTTCCAAGGAATATACTTTGGGAAATCCTTTTTGTGCCACACCCTGTGCACCTTGAAGTACAATCCACACAGTCTCTTCCATGTTAAGACTGTTCCAGCTAACAGTCAACTACTTCAAGGTTGCTAAAGAGCTTCTTCTTTCAATTCATCCTCCTCCAAATCCCACGAGACAGATAATAGCCCTCAGAATTTACAGATGAGGAAACCAGAGCTCGGGGGGTGGGGAAGGGCTCCTCTTCCTGGGTCTCACTTCTATGAAGCCCAGAAGGTGGCTGAGCAAACATGATGACCCCTGATATACATACTGAAAACTGAGGCACAGAGAGGTGAGTCTGGGGTCCATGCATTTGGATTCCTGGATCTGCCCACAAAGGTCAGCATGAGGGTCTGCTAGCAGGCTGGGAGGCTGTGCATGGGATGTGGGCAGGAAGGGCAGGACCAGGAGAGTCTGAATCTGCCCTGCCAATAACCTCTTCTCCAGGTGAGATCCCAGAGGGAGACATGTGACATGCAATAGGGTTCCAGGAAATGGAACCTGTTAGCTGAGACCCAGGTGATCCTCGGAGAGAATGCTCCAGGTGGTTGAGCTGGAGGTTATTTTACCCTGAGCAGGGCCCTTTCCTCCTCCTACCCAAATCTTACCAGCAGGAGGCTGAAGAGCATGGTACGAGTGACCCCACCCACTGAGATGAACTCTACTTTGAGGAGTGGAACTGTCTTCTCTGTGTAGGACACTTCAGAGCAGCACTGCTTAGCCAACCCTGATAGGACACTTGGCAGAAGGTAGGGACCCATCAAGACAGGATCGTGGTCTTTACTCCTCTGCTCAGACTGGGCTGGCTGTAGCTCCTAGATGCACGGTCAGGTTTCTCTGCAGAAGGAACGGAGGACAAGATCCATCTTCTGTGCCTGGGAGGCCACTCTGTCCGGCCTTCCAATTGCTCCTGGGTCCATCCCTGAGATCCTCCTCCATCTCCTCATGCCCATCCCACCTCAGGTTGAACCTGGGCCCACAATCCCTCACTCTCAGTTCCCAAATCCCAGAGTCTCCCTGTGGCTTAGACACTAGTCTGAAATAACTTGGCTGGTTGACATGTCATAACTTCCCCTACCTCCAATCCTGAAATGCACTTTCCAGGTTCCCCTTCCTCTTCTGCCTATTGTTCTGGAGACTCTCCTGGAGACAGGTGTGCAATCTTTATCATCACCAGCGGTAGTACTAACATCTGAACAAATGTAATTACTTGCTTAATCCTGCTAGACAACAACAAAGCAAGCCCAATTTGTCTAGGAGATTCCTCTCTGGTGAAACACATGGAACCTTCGTAAGAAAAGTTAGGGCAATGCTTTTTTTCTCATTGGCTGTGGAGCTCTAGAAGAGGCTGAATAATGGCCACCCCACATACAAGTTCTAATCCCTGGCATGTGTGAGTGTAACCTTATCTGGAAAAGGACTTTGCAGATGTAATGAGGTTTAGGATCTTGAGATGGAGAGATTATTACCCTGCTGTCTCAGGTGGGTGCTGAAGCTATTCTAAGGGTCCTTGTAAGGGAAAAGCAAAGGAGGTAACACAGACTCAGAGGAGATGGTGATGAAGGTGATGTGAGGAAGGAGCAGAGAGATGTGGCCACGAGCCAAGGAATGCAGGGCAGACAGCAGAAACTGGAAGAGGCAAGGAAGAATTCTAGAGCCCCGGGAGGAAGTGCAGACCTATGGCACCTTGATTTTAGACTTCTGGCCTCCAGAACTGTGACAGAATAAATGTATTTTATTTCAAGCCCCCCAGGCTATGGCCATTGGTTATGGCAGCCCTAGAAACCAATAGACACTGAGGTCTATAGTGGTGTCTACATTAGAATGAGGCATAGTTTTCCTTCTGAGGCATGAGGAATCTGGCCTGTGCTTATCCATTATTTCATTTTCTCTCTTAGTTACCATATTATTTATGCTCTGGGCTAACTCTGGGGACACAACTAGGGCTAAGCAGCCTGTTCCTGTCAGGAGCACACAGTCTAGCAGCAGAGAGAGATGCAAAGCGATTGCTATGAACAGATCGACGGGAGTTGTCAGGAGGGTTGGCCCAGATCCTGGGGGAGGGAGAGGCTTGAGTAGGGAGGAGATGGACAGCTGAAGGCTGGTGGGAGGTGGGGCTGGGTGCTGTGTGTGGCGAACTGTGCACTTGTGTTTGTATGTGTGAGAAAGAGCACACGTGTGTGTGATGCATGTATACTTGAAGGTGGGGGGTAATAGGGGATGGGCAGAGAAATAGGATTTGGGGTACAGAGTGTCCCATGGGGGAGTCATTTCTTCCCTGCCTTAGCCCTGCTCCAACATCTCTGCAGCCTATGAGGAAGGGCTCATCACCATTTTCCGGGACTCCCTTCAGCCAGCCCAGGGCTACGCCAACCAACTGCAGGAGGGTAGCCTCGGCCAAGTGACTGCTCTTGTAGGTGCCAAAACTGTGATGTCCTAACTTCTCCTCTTCAACCAAAGAGGGAATGTATTAGCTTACATAGGGAATGATCCGTTATGTTAGGAATGTGATCTCTGGAGATTCAGTCCAGGGCTGGTCTCTTGAGAGGTCCCTGCCCGTAGCCTCGCTCCCACAGGCTGGTGGCAGCCCCCAGAACTGTGTGTCCCTACCCCCACCATGCCTCTGGGAGGGGACCTGTCACTAGTTTTTCCCCAGGACTGCCTGACCTAAGGAGGTGTGTGACAGTACCTGCTGGAAACTGCTGTGCTTCCTGGACAATGAAGAGGGGTCTGGAAGCCCTGTTGCCCTGAATTATCCAGACTAGGTATTTATTCCACACTTCATTTAATTATGTGTAATCACTCCTTCCATAAATTCCCTTTGGACCAAAGTACTTTCAAATGAGTGTGTGACACAATTGAGTGTGTGACTAGCAGGGTGAAGGGAATGCCCCCTCCCTGAGGACCCAGGGCTGACACCTGTAGAGAGGAATCTCAGAAATGTACCCATGTGGAGTGTGAGCAGAATACCAGCTCTGAGTGGAAAATGCCTTGACTCAGCTGTATGCAGGACGTATAATATATGCACCATTAAAACACTGAACTAGGGCACTGGCCACATACACAGGGGCTGGCAGGGTCGAACCTGGCCCCGGCCTGCTAAACAACTACAACAAAAAAATAGCTGGGTGTTGTGGCAGGCGCCTATAGTCCCAGCTACTCAGGAAGCTGAAGCTTGAGAATCGCTTAAGCCCAAGAGTTTGATGTTGCTGTGAGCTGTAACACCAAGACACTCTACCAAGGATGACATAGTGAGACTCTGTCTCAAAAAAAAAAAAAAAAAGAAAAGAAAAGAAAGAAAGAAAGAAAAAAGAAAAACCCTGAACTCTGATCACAGAGTTGAGACCTGCTATTGTAGATTTTATTCTTGGGTGTGTTGAGCAGTGGGTACTAATTTATTTCTAGTCAAGGAGGAACACTCATGACCCAAATCACTTGACCACCCCTGTAGCTTTTATTAAGGTTGGTTAAAAAATACATTCTATGTAATTTATAGCAACCTTCTGGTTGATGGGCTACATTTTATGCTGCTTTCAGATATAAGTGGATACAAGTGCTATGTAACAAGAATTCTTTATTAAGGAAACACTGTCTCATTCCTCTAATAAAGCTATCCTTTAGGTAAAATGCTTACCTATTGTAGCTATAAAATGTCCGAAATTCTCAAAACCAAATTTATGTCCATTTAAAAGTGTTGGGCTGATCACGGCAACCAAAGTATGTAGTCTTTGATTATATCCCGAATCCCCCTTCCCCCAAATAGCTGTAAAGAACATTTTAGGGACAATTATACTTGATAATACTATTGTGTAAATGAGACTTCTTAGGTGTAATGATGGCCTGTGGCTGGAGGGAAGATCCCTGTTCCAGAAGGGACGTAGTGAAGACATGGGGCTGAGTGTTGCAGTGACTAGTCACACATTCACTGCATTGTTCTTTCAGCCTTTCCAAACCAAAGGTGTATTTTAAAGAAGAAGAATGCTGGTCTGGTATTTGTCATTGTTTGAAGGGAAAGAGACACTATTATGTGACTTTCCCAAAGAAATTTGACTCTTCCAAAGAAATTTTCTTACGATAATAAAACCAATCAATCACAAATCATGATATCTTACCACATTTCTGGGACTGGGAAAATACTGTCCTTTGTTTACAGACTATAAAGTCAGGATTCTCCAGAGACATTGCTGGCACCCCGTGGCTTCCAAATATTTCCAGACCAAGAAGTGAGCAGCCAAAAGGTAGCCTGGGCAGTGATACTGGGCAGTGATAAACAGACTTGAGTTTCCAGCGAATCCACAGCAGCTGGCTGGGTCACCGTGCAGGAGGAAAGACTGGCCCTGACTGCTTGGTGACATCTGGTTTAAGAGCTACACTTTCACAGAAAACACCAAAACAGAGAGTAAAATGTCAGCGTGTTTGTGCATGTGCAGAGAGGGGGAGAGCACAGTCGCCGACGCTGGAGAAGGAAGTGAACCACCAGACAAGGAGGGAGCAGCTCTCCAGCCACCCAGCTTTTGCCATGGGAAACCTTTGAGTGACCGCTCTGAGCTCGAAAGACCTAACATACACAAATTGCTTAAACCACCTTGTAGAAGCAGAAAGTGATTTTATAGAGGAAACCGGCAAGGCCATTTAGATCATAAAAAATGGAACCAGAATGTAAGCTCAAGTAGGTTTGACTTGAAAGCCATGCAAACGCTTCATTTGCTCCTCAGGACTCCTTCCCTCTCAACTGGGCCGGACTGTGGACTGAAGGAATTGTCTCCTGATTTTCTGCACTTTCATTTTATTAATAATAAAAGAAGCAACTAAGAGGAACACGTTGGTAGGAAGCCTCTGGATGGTGCGGAGGTGGTAAAGGGGGGAGGGGGTAACGCAGGGGTGAACCCCCCAAAAGCACCAGCCCAGCAGGGTACAATAGCAGAGATGCTCTGCCACCTTCAAGTGGCTAGGGAGGGGCTCATTCTCTACCTAAATCATTGCTGTGTATATTAATGCAATCATGGGATACAATGTGCTGGTTTTATATACAAATTGAAATATTTTCATCACACTGGTTAACATAGCCTTCATGGCATTTTAAGTTATTGTGTTGAGACATTTACATTCTACATTTTGTAAATTTCACATGTACCCTTGTAAGATGCACCGTAGGTGTGGACCCAGAGGGGCTCATTCTCAATAGGACTCAATCAGCCTTCAGTGATGAATATAGACGTCAATCAAATGAAGTTCACAGACTTATGGAAAAGGGCAGCAACCACTGTGCCTCAATCCCATATAAGGAAGTTGGGAACAGTGAGATTTGAACATCTATAGCCAAAGTGAAAAGGGTAAGTACAGAGTCAGTATAAATGGGTGAGGATATCATCCATTCATCTACAGAATAGATCATCACCACTCAGAAATGGAAACCTCCAATCTTAGAGGTGGGATCTAAAGTATCCACTCAAGCAGACCCACCAATAGTTGAAAAGCCCTGTAGTTCTTGAGCTTGTATATTAGACTCACGTGAGGAGCTTTTGAAATCTTGATGCCCAGGTCCTATCCCAGACCAATTAAATAAGAATCTCTGAAGGTGTTATTTTTTTTTTTTAATTAGCCCCTCAGAAATTCTAATATGCAGCTAGAATTGAAAATCATTTTCTAGTCCAATGATAAATGAAAAGGCAAGCTGTTTGGATTTTTGATTTTTAAATGAACAATTGCAATTTTCTAAGTCAATACTTCTCAAAACATTTTTGGACACAACCTACATATATGCCTAACAAATAAAAACACCCAGAAACAATCTTCACATTGACTCTGCATGATGCAGTAATCCTTTTTGAGACAGAATCTCTCTCAGTCGCCCAGGGGTAGAGTGCCCTGGCATCACAGATCACAGCAACCTCAAACTCTTGGGCTCAACTGATTCTCTTTCCTCAGCCTCCCAAGTAGCTGGGACTACAGGCGCCCACCACAGCCCCCAGCTATTTTTAAAGATGAGGTCTTGCTCTGGCTCAGAGGCTGGTCTCGAACCTGTGAACTCAGATGATCCACCTGCCCCAGCCTCCCAAGTGCTACTGATTTATTTTTTAACTTGGTCAGAGTTTCACCCCATTTTCCCACCTGTAAAATCGGGAAAATAATACTCTTTGGGAAGGATTACTGTGAAGCCTGAGCCAGGGCATTCCAGGGAATGCCAACCACTGGAAGGCATTCCGTAAAGGCCAGTTTACTTTCTTCCGTGTGTTATTGTGAAGTTCAAAGTCACTTTTCCTAGAGCAGTGGTTCTCAGAGTACAATGACTGGGATTGGGAGTGCTACTGCCATCAGATGGGTAGAGGCCAGAAATGCTGTTAAACATGTACAAGGGACAAGACACCCCCCCCCCCCAAACAACGAAATCTAGCCCCAAATGTCAATACTGCCGAAGTTGAGAAGTCCTCCGTTACGGGAAATCCACAATGGCAGAGACAGGCTCAGTCAAGGCTATGGTAGGTTTGGACGGATGAGAAAACAGTGATTTAGAGAAGTTGAATGACCTGCCTAAAGCCACAGTGCTTGAGTGGCAGCATGGTTTGGACCCTTAAACATGACACAATCTTTTCCTACCCCAAAAGGTGTTCTTTCTACTATATCATACTGCTTGCCACCTGCCCTTTAACTAAGAACTGTTACGAGGACCATGTTGTATTGTAATTCTGAAAAAAATGAAACTAATGACTGGAAAAACTAATTGTCCTAGAGTTCTCAAAGATTTCACATACACTTGTTATTCACAAACCATATGCTAAATACAGACTCAAAAATAACTAGTTTTGAGTATTTTTTAGGAAGTCCCCAAGGCTAACAAAGCTACAGCACTGTGAGAAAACCACAGGGTATTAGAACACTTCCCATCATTCTGACCACTTGAAGAGCTTAACTGTACCCAAATTACTCAGTACCAGGAGACAGTCAACACCTCTTCAAGCATTCTCTACGACTCAACCTCTCCAGAAAAATATGATGTAATTGTTTTGTGCTCATTACGTAAGATAGCAGCGAGAGATATTCTTCCACAGCAATCAGAGACACCACAGACAAGATAGAAATCTGGATACAAACTAAGTGACAAAAGATGTAGAAAAAATATCTTGACTATCTGCTTACAGGAGTAAATCACTGGTCACCTCAGCTAGTTTATTTTTTGGCCCCTCAGAAACTAACTTCCAATAGGCTGTTGTATTCAGAGGCAGGTTACAACAGCCAGATTAATTATACATGTAATGCCCTTTTTAATAATCAAGAACAAAAAAGTAAACATTGGGGATTTTACTCAAGAAAAATTAATCATTGCTCAGATATGACCAACATTTATAATGAACTAGACTCAAAAATTCTATTTATTTTTGGTTACTGAAACAATTGGACACTAAGAAATAGAGTGATGAATCAAGTTAAAATGTAAAACTCAATTCTTAAGGCAATTATCCAAATTGATGGGTATCTTGGGGATTCCAGGTGATTACTAAATATATATCACAATTGCTTGAGCCAGTAATGTGTACTATAATCAGCATTACTATTTAATCCTACATCCAAAAATGCAGTTCTGAGGTCTCCAGAGTATAGCCACTAATGTGTTTTTTTTAAATATATTGATTCATCTTCACAGAAAAGTGATGTTACAAAAACTTCTCTCATTTATTAAGGACTGATTTAATTAAGCCAGTCTGATGCTTCCTCTATTATCAAATTCTATTTTGCAGAAGGAAGTTTCCCCATACATGTATTTAAAGGATTTTTTAGTGTACTTCCCAATTGTACATGTAACACTATCTTCACCCCTCAACGGGTAAATGTATACCTATTGAGTGTATACTGAGTGCCCTAAAACAGTGCAGACACAAGAAAAACCACGAGAAAGACAGATTACATACAAATTTAAAGTTTCTAAATGATAAAGCAAAGTTAAATTGTAAAGTGGGGAAATGGTGAATAGCTGACAAATGGTTAAGATCCTTAATAACACATTTCATATAAACATCCTCGTACTACAAATGGGAATAAGGACAACGTGCAATTCATGAAAAACAGGCAAATTTTGGAACACTGAAGTACATTATCAAACAGATGACAAGTTACTTAGTCTAGGAATGGAGCGTGGGCTTTAACATTTGAGTAACTTGACAGCTGGTGTTTATTTTCCCAACTGATACTTCCTCTGTAATCTTACAAATTATTAAATCTCCCAGTTTGCTTTTGAATTGCTCCATGTGAAGTACCTGAAGAGTAGCATCACAATAGCGGGACTTCAGTTAAAAGCTGGCCCTCATGTTGAGCACAGGGATCACACACCAGTAGGCATCAACGTTACTTCTCTCCTCCCCCAAACACCACTCCAAGTTTGTCCTTAGAAAATAACCAGATGGACAAAAAAACTTCACTGCAGTAGTATCTGGAATAGCAAAAACTTGATACACACTTACATCCACCAGTGGTGGAATTGGCTAAAACGCTTTCAAGTGCGTCTTTGCAACAAACATCACCACAGCTGCACCGCTCTAACACCTGCCTATACTCCCTGCTATATAGTTTGAAAACGCCCAATACTATATTTAACACACAGATACCACCCACCACTGGAGGAAAAGGCTTGAAGGATATGCAATAAAACGTTAAGTTTTTTTTTTTTTTTTTTTTTTATGGGTGGTGGAATTTTAAGTTCCATCCATCACTTCATAGTATTTATAAAGGTTTTAATGTAATAAACATATGCTACTTTTCTGTCAAGAAAGCATGTAAAGCAGCAGAAAAGTTGGATTTCACACTGAGTTCTTTTCTGCTACAATAATTCATATTCTTCTCCCCAATCCCATTTTTAAATGTGACAAAACTAACAATTTAAAAATGACACCATAGGATGAACTTTATTTTAAAGCTCATAGAAGTTTTCACCATCAATTACAACAGGATTAACATTTCTTTCTTTTCACACATACACTTGACAATGTACTGTATATTGAGAGAGAACTTTAAAGTTTTTGTTCAGCATGCTGCTAACACATTTCACTAGCTTTTGTTTTACTTATCAAATTTTTAATATGAAAGCAAAAGGTAATATTATTCTATTGGACAGAAGTGACTGTAGAAAGCCCTTATGAAATCAGACTTAAGTCTTGTTTATAAACATCCACACCCACACACATGCTGCAATGGAGAGCAATGCAAGAAAACTACCTTGGCAAGAACAAATGCGTTAAGATTTTAATCACAGCCCTCTTACAACAAGCAGTACAGTTTTTTTTCCTCCAAGACAAAAGTCAATTTCATCCTCAGTGATACAAATGGTAAGACTGCACAGAAGCTTAGTATGAATTCACAATTCCACAGGAATCTGAAAGTTACCAAGGCAATTTTCCCTTTTAGGATCATAAAGACTACAGACTTAAGCATTTTTTCTTTTTCCATATAATACACAAATTTCTAAACATCCTTAAAAAAGAAAATATAAATAGTCTTAGTATGTTATGTTAGAATCACATACTATGGCAAAAATATTTTATTAATTTGAAGGCATAGAAGCCAATTTAATGTTATCTAGTCCAACTCCATATTAACAGAATTCTTCTCATTAGGGTAGCATTCACCATTCTGATGTGGAGGTTCAGCACCAAAATTATTTTTGCCTTCTAAATCTTCTTCCTTTCCGTCAATATCTGGGCCATTTGGAGTTCTTTCCAGTTTGGGTGACTCAATTTTTGGTTTGGGCTGTGTTACAACAGGTTCACAAGTGTTGTTCAATTCCTAAAGAAAACAAGTCATCAGAGTAACTCAGACCCATCCAGTTCATTTTCAATTTGTCCTCATAAACCTGTTCCTGTATTTTTCTCCCAATTATACATCAAAGAATTCCAATTTCTCATTACACTTACCCCAAACCATAGTTTGAAGTCTGACCAAATGAGAAGAGAATAGTCCTCTATGATGTGTAAGGTACTTAATTAGGTACCTGCTTTAATCCTCACAACAATTAAGAAAATTGTTCATTGGAATTAACTCCAAGATCAGGACTTGAAGAGTCCTACACAAATAGCTACTGAGCAAAGAGCAGGAATTCAAGTTTGTAGCATGAAACTGGTAGTAGCCTAAAAGTTTGGGACACTTTTCTTTGACCTTCACTATCTGAGTATATTATTCCAGACAGAAAGCATTTTTAACTTTCTTCACGCTTAACAAATTCATCAAGTTCTTCCTTAATTTTAAATACCAACTAGCTCCACCCCATAGCCTAGAATTCCCTAAGCCCTTTTACCCTACTTTAGTTTTGTCCACAGCACTAACATCACATCTGACACATGTTACACACTTGTTTATTATTGATGTCCCTTCCACTAGAATATGAATTCCACAGGCACAGGGACTTTTGAGCACTGAATGTTTAACCCTGAGAAAAGTAGCTGGGACATGACGGGTGCTTAACAAATCTGTTGAACTGAATGAATAAATGAAGTGAAAAAAAAAATCAAGAGAAACTTACCAGATCATCTACCTTTTACAATACGATTATAAAGTAGGAATGTTGGTATCAGCCAGGATGAGGCAAAAGACTCAGAGGAAAAATGGTTGACATTCAAATGACTATAAGTCTAGTCCATTAGAGAACCAGCAGCAACACTCACCTTGATTTTTGCTTTAATTTCCTGAGCGCGCACAACTGGATCCTGATAGAAACTCTTTTTAGCCTGAGCATTCATGACATTATTCATCCACTCCATCACTTCATTCACAGATTTCTCAACTTTTTTCATTTCAGACTCATCAATATGGTTGTATTTCTCATCCTGAACAGAAAAAGCAGTCGTTCTGTGGAATGTAGTACTTAACAGTCACATGTAATTTGACCCAACCTTACACAGAGTTCAAATCTATCTTTAGCCTCAAATAGCAAAATTTCTCACTTAAGACTATTCATTGATGCAAGCTGGGCATGGCAGCCCACGCTGATAATCCTAGCATTCTGGGAGGCCAAGTAGGGAGGGTCACTTGAGCTCAGAGGCTGAGATGAGCCTGAGCAGGAGTGAGATCCCATCTCTACCAAAAATAGAAAAAGAAATTAGCCAGTGCTATGGCAGGCACCCATAGTCTCAGTTTCTCAGGAGGATGAACCAACTGAACTCAGTTTGAAGCTGCTGTGAGATAGGCTGATGCCACAGCACCCTAGCCTGGGGCAACAGAGACAGACTTTGGAAGAAGAAAAAAAAAAAAATCCAGAAGATTCCTCAACTTAAATGTTATTAGCTCATTAAAGTCTAGGCAAAACTTCCTTACTATCTACAAAAAGACTGACTCACCTTATTTCTGAAGTCAGCGGCTACCTTGGCATAGTGCTGCAGCCTCTGTCCTAGCTCTTCAAACATTTTTGGCCGTTCTTCAGCTTCTTGAAATCGAACTTTAACGGGGGTGCCAATTTTCTAAAACAACATGTAATAAATCTATAGTTAGAATTTTTAAAGTCTGTAGTTTAAACACAGGTCCCACCTGTGAGGGGGAGAAAAGCACCTACCATTAACTGCTCCAGCTTGTCCACATAAGCTTGTTTAGCTTGGTCTTCTCCTTCTTCATAGAGCCAGTCTTCAGTCTCTGTGAGGAGTCTCAAAAAATTCTGATGATCCTTAATGTGAAATACGACAAGGTTAGTGGCAATCTCACTTCAGAAAAACAAGTGTTCATAACAAAACAACGAGGCATTCTCAGAAGTGTGAAACACTAGGAAGCTAATCTTGTCTAAGAAGACATTTTGATTAGCTGGATTCTCTCCACTTTAAAAAAATAAATCAGTGAGCAGGTAAGCGCTATTATTTATTAGCTCCAGACAATACGTTCACATGAAGAACTGACAGGCATTCTTTGTCTCCTGTCTTGTTATGATGACATTTCAGAGTTTTTGAAAAATTGTTCTCAGTGACTTACAATATTATAATACCTTATCATAGACAGCCAATTCTGGACAACTTAATCACCTGAAATACGGTTATAGAAGAGCAATTATTTTCATATTCTCCAAACTAATTAGGTCTTAGTTACTTTTTTACACTTCCACAACTATCAAATACTGAAAGAGGAACTGTAACGGGCCGACAAATCTAATCACTGAACACAGGAAAAAAAGTCATTCCTAACCAATTCATCCAAGGTATGTACTTTTACTCTAGCTTTGGGGGAAACCACCTTGCTTGGGCCATCTCTACTTTAGAATCCCACCCATAAAAAACTCAGGACTGGTCAGGTCAGAGTTAAGAACTGAACCATATTACGAGGTAGCTTGAAGATTTCAGGACTAAAATTGACTCTGAATAAATAATCTGACTAAATAATCTTTAATTTCAGAATTAATCCCTAAACTACCTTAAATTTGTTATCTAGCCAAATTTTTCTATTCCAAGTCCCACCTTTCACAATTGTGCTTCTGGAATTTACTCAGACCCATATAAAATGGGAGTCATGAAAAGGGCTAAGAGAGTAACAGGGCTTGTAAGTTCTGCAATGACTGGATGAATAAGTCTTATGGGAGGAGACAATGACAGAAGCCACCAAGGGAGCAGCATCTAAAAACAAAGTTTGAGGTCTTTAAAAGCAAGGATTTTCTCTTATTTGTCTTTGTGGCCCCCATGACTGTGATGCCATATGCTGTAAGCTCTGTCTCTTCTGATGACAAAAACAAAGCGTTATTACGGTACACTAAAACTCAATCACTCAACCACTAGGCAAGCCTCTTTCTCCAAGACTTTGCTATCTGTTTTGTTGTTGTGGTTGTTGTTTTGAAGTTTTTGGCCAGGGCTGGGTTTGAACTCACCACCTCTGGCATATAGGGCCGGTGCCCTACCCCTTTGAGCAACAGGCACCGCCCTTGCTATCTGTTTTGAAAAAGTTCCAGTTACATAATCAAGTAGAAACTTAAATGCCAAACTTGATAATTAAACACCTCCTATCAGAATACCTGAATAAAGACAGAGCTCTCACACATACCTGTTCACACATGAACTTCTCATATGGTCCACAAAGCTTGTCTCTGAACTCATACACATATTCCTCCACTGCATTTTTAGCATCATTCCTTTCTTTTTCTAATTTATCTTGCATTATCATCTTACCCTGATAGGAAACAGAAAAAAGTTATTCCACTCTTCCAATAACTCAACTCAATTTTAACAATACAGATTCCAACGTATTAAAGTGATCATAACAGAACAAATTAACGTTAACAATTCTAATTTATACCTCACATAAAACTCTTGTTACAAATCCTATAAAGATCTTCATTTTCTAAATATACATTCTAAGTTTTTTAAAAAATTTAATATCATTTAATAAACTCTATAGCTTTCACATTTCAAAAATCCACTACTTAAATGTAATTTTGCTTTTCTGCATATGGTCAAATGATTGCCTCATACTGAAATACTGACCCACGAATAAGGTCACATCCCTATAGACCTCTCTAAGTAAGGATGAAAACAAATTAAATTGAAAAAAGTTCCATTACCTTTGGCTTCAAACTATCATTAAAACTATATAAAACTTAGAACACGGGCAAGAATCATAGGCAACTTATCTATTAGAAATAAAGGCAACAGGGCCAAAAAACTGAATATTCCAAAATAGAAACATTTAATTGAAGTACTTACCTCTGTCTCAATATACATGTTAAGCAGGTCTTTCCCTAACTGCCAGACCAAGTTGGCTTCAATAGGTAGCTCAACATTCACCACCTTTATTTTGGGTTTTTTAGCTTCTGGAGGCTGGTCAACTTTTTTTTCATTTGCCTTGGGAAAGGGGACAAAAAAGGGGGTGGCAAGAAATTCTTAAACAATCCTTAGTAAAACAAAAACCTCTCTACAACTGAAGACTTCGGCAAATATAAAATAACTAAAACCATAAAGCGGCAAGAGTCTATAGATTATGTAATTCACAGCCCATTTTAGATCAGGGCTATAAACAAATACGCTCTACTCTCTTCAGGAATTCACCAGGATAATTTTTCTGTTCTCATAGTAAACTCATTTTTCTTCATAGCTCTCCACTTTCTAATCCTTTTGAGCATTTGAGTGAATCCCAAAAGTCAAAATTATTAAATTAACCTTATCTTTAAATTATATAGAATATACAAGCTGCTATCTAAGACAGGCTTTGACAAACGGTAAACATTTGAGGAACAACTCAATTCCTAAAATACATTTTAGGCCCTCTATCCCAGGATTATGCCTACTTTAATACAATTAGCATACTATTGCTGATGAGCATCTTGTAGTAGCTCCTTACTTGAAGATCCTTTTACACACACATTATTCCTACTATCTGCCTTTGAGTTAAACCTCCTCTTATAAGTAACTCTGTAAGATTGAAAGTGTCTTAAAAGTAGTGAACATCAACAGTTTAAAAGTTTTGCAAAATATGTACATACAGGGCTAAAGAAATAAGACTCCCGGTGACCTGAAAGCAAAGTCTTTTTTATGTATTTCCATTCCTGCAGGTTCTTGCCAGCACAAACGACAAAGGACACAATTGAGGATGACAAAGACAATTGAAGAAACTCAGCTGTATGACAGATTAGATGACAACCAAGGCATAAAATATGTTATCTTGATGGGCTAGCATGGTAAAATGGGAGGAGACTAGCCACTGCCGTAGGATGATCTGGGGGAGTTATAAAGAATGCTAAGATTCAAGGTACTTTATCAAAGAATCTGGGATTAGAAAGAAGTTCAATGACTTGCCTAAAATTACACAGATGAAACTCTTATGTTTCCCAGACTTATTTCAGAGTTCTGTAGAAACTGCCCATCTATTGAGTGTTGTAAAAGCTGTATCACTGTGGCAGAGCCAGGCAGTCTGCCTGCAGTCCTCCCTAGTGCACACAATCCTCGATATAGTAGGCATGCTCTGAAGCATGACCCATAAGAAAGAAAAACAAATCAGATGAAACATACACCTACAAAGACACAGCAGTGCAACAGACAACTGGGAGCAAATGGATGATAGTATATGCGTGGCAGTTAAGTCAAAATAAAACCATCTTTGACAATACAAAATTAAACCAACTACTGACAAAACCAGTGTCACAAAATGGCATTCCAATATAAAATGAGGAACCCTCCCTGAAAGGGTGGCATGACAATGACAATGCTCCAAAGGGCTGGAGACCAGTGGTCCTACTTATAACTAAGAGCATGAGATTCTATCCAATGCCATGTTCTAGACAGATATTGAAACTATCAGCACAATCAGTTAAAGCTAGACCTAAGTCAAGGGGAGTAATGTTGAAACAAAACAGCCGTTCTTCCAAATAACCACCATGATAACTTCACTGGGAAAAAAAAAAAAAAAGTGGCTTTGGACCAGAGTCAGGACCTGTACCTTGTATCGGGAACCCCACTAAATCAATCAGGGGTTGGAGACATTTGAAACTGGAAACTTTTATCTAATTTACTATCTATTTTGACCCAAATAAACAATTCTGTAACTTGCCAGAAGGTAAATAATTCTATCCTGACAATGTAACAGAACCAAACTATTAACAACAGTTAATAATTCACATGTAACGTTCAAGAGATCAGAGTACTACGAATCATACAGTGATCTGCAACGGAAACTTCTCAAAAGCCATCTGACCAGGCATTAAAGGTTTGATTATAAGCTGTCATTTTTCAAGGAACACACCACAACTATTTAATTTAGCTTCCAATACCCACTGTGGACACAGGGTAAAATATTTTGAAGAGCAATCTGGTTATAACCAGATAATCACAATTCATTTACTTAAATGTGACAGATGACTTGAGAAGACAGTTTACTAGACTCCTACAGCCCATGTATTTATCATCTGATTAATTCAAGTGGAAACTAATCATGTAGCACTGGGCCATATCTATTTCCACCCCTGGTATTACTGAATACCTTTGCCCTTTAAAAGATAACAAATGCTATGTATGCATTAGTTTCTTGTTACCTGGTGTGGCAGATAATCAAGAGAAGCTTTCAGGTCTAAAGCAGGACATTCAATTCCCTCCTTGTACTTGAGTACGTCTAATGTGTTTTAGTTGTAAATACAAAGAAAATTTATAGAAAAAACTCCTATATAGAATGAAATCACTTGGTGCTTGCTCTTAAAACTGCAGATTCAATGGTATCATTAATGATTACATGTTGCAACATTGTCTAATGCAATGAACTAGAAGAGTCACTCACTTTGTCAGCATCTGGGATTTTGTTTTCTTCTGAGGTAAGTTCAGGTGAAGGGGGAGACTGTGAGGTTTGTTGACCATCAGTTTGTACCTGGGGCTGTGTTCCAGCTTCACTGTTGTCTTGCTGGACATTTTTCTGAAATGAAAGCCCAGGCACAAAGGATGTAGAAAGCAGGTGTACTTGTATAAATTTAAAAAGTTATAGGGCACCAAAGACAGTACACTCAATTTCTGAAATCTTAACAGGTGGGAAGAAAAGATACTAGATAAAAACAAAATGAACACAGAACACTTGAAAACTTCTTAGAAATTCTAAACCTGTAAGAAATTCTTCGAATGATAGCAGTTAATATAGTTAAACAACGCAAGTAAGCATTTGATTGATGTGGTGACAATCAAGAACCCTCCTTTAGGAAAAGGTCACCTAAACTCATTATGGATATTAGCCCTCAAAAGCACCAGAAATAGGTTACTACTTCAGGCCTCTCTCACAGCAACAAACTTCCAAAACCTTATTTCACCAGCAGTGATCATGCACCTCAACATCTCTCCATTTCAGTTTACTTAAACAGTAACACACAATAGCCAACTGTCAGTTATTGGGGGATACTCATTTCAGCTTACAGATCCCTAAGACTCTGTCCCTCATTCCATATTGTGATCCAGCTATTTACTCCTTAAAAGATCTCAGGATAAAGAATAAATGCTATATGTTAAAAATCTGATAAAGACAAAGAAAAATGATTCCCGAGATTTTTCTCATTTTCTTTTTTAGTAGCTCTCAATACCCAATAAATCAGTGTTTCCTGTAATCTTTTCCTATTTTGGGGGAGAAGCTTGAAATATCCTAAGTTAACTATCTTCTGCCCACCCTAAGAGCTCTCCTTTTTTTTTTCCCAAAGCTTCAAGATTCTAAGGCAGACAATGAAGTACTTAGAAGGAAGGCATGTCTGATCTATAAAAGGTACTAAGAGATTAAGAAAATATATGGCACTGGTCATTTAACTCATTACACTGAAGAATTTCTCTAGATGAGAATAAAAACTAAGCTTAAGAATTTTAACGTTCCTTAAATGTTCTAGAATGGTTAACAGTGATCACTTTCTCATATCTTAAGTAAAACAGTACTGCCTGTATCTTAAGCTACTTCTAATTACTCTCCAAAAACAAACTAATTGCTGCAATACTTTTAGCTTCCAAAACTCTCTTGTTGACCTTGCAGAATTAGCATTCATGCTAATGGAATTCTGAAGATGATGAAAGCAACAAGTCTTATGCTTTACACTTCTCTTCCTTTCTCCCACAATAGAAAACCATGTAAATAAAAACACAAGCTCTAGAAACATCAAAGCCCATTTTTGCCATATAATTAAAAAAACCCTTTAATATTGGTATTTCAGAAATAACAGTCTTTTTCATATTTCTTATTGAAAGTGTCAGTCAACATTTGCCTTCTCAATATATGGTCTGTGTCTCTTTTAAAAAACAAAACGAAGGCCAGGAGTGGTGGCTCGGCCTGAACATAGCGAGACCCAATGAAACATTATCTACCCACTCTAATTAAACTATCATGAATTAGTCACTTCTAATTAAGTTATACAGAATCTAATCACAATTCACTGAATCCACTAACTGGCAGATACTATTACCCAAAATTCTAATGAAAATTGATTAGAAGAAAAAACACATTTTAATTGTCCTGTACTCCTCTCCTATGGCTTAGAATTAAGTCGAAGTCTACTCTACCTTCACACACTAACTTACATCAGTGTCTGAGTTTTCTGGTGGCCTCTGATTCAGACACTCCATGTCTGCTTCCACAGAAGGCCCTTCATTCTCCTCGGCTGGCACCTTCTCCACCATGGATGCCGTGGAGATGGTGAAGATGCCATGGGTGTTGACTCGCACTTTGACTTTCACCCTGGATTTTTCTCTATCTTTCTGTGCAGAAACGTTCTGAACTACAAAGCGGCCTAAAACGAAAAGAAACCGACAATTTTAGAATTGGACCTAAACTGCTTTAAAGGAGACAGATAAGAAAAATACAAAGACTAAAAAATAAAGCCTGAAATTATTGCTCTTCTAAAATCTTCTCCACACTCTCTACCAAATTAAAGTCCTTTAATACACACTATAAATATAACCTCTTTTCCGTACACAGTGGACTCAGAATACTTAGCATTAGTCTTATTATGCCATAAAAACTTTCAAAGGCAAGGGCATTCTTGTAACTTTAATTTAACACTAGGCAGACACTACAGGATACCAATAAAAAAGTGGGTTCTTCCTTCCACCCTATTTCTCCAGATGGGTGGGCACAAACTGGACATGAAAATCTGTTAGCAAGCACAAGATGGTATCAAGCATATGCTGAATTTTAATCCTACAGCCTTTTAAAGAATGTTCTCCTGATTAAATAATCAAAACACTTTGCAGTTTTAAATAGGGGAGGTAAGCCAAAACCTGTATCAAACACTGAAATTACTATGTGTAATAAAGGAGTTCCAGAAGATTACTGAGTAATGTGGTTAAAGTGTGGACTTTAATCCACAATGTCTAGACACGAACCGTGGCTGTGTAAATTACCTAAGCTATGTATACTACTGGGACTGAGTGCAGTACAGTGAGCACTTACTGCAGAGCCAAGTGCTAAGCGTAGGACAGCTGCAGCCCTAGTACAGTTATTCCAGAGACTGCTAATATTTTGAACCCATTCTGTGTAAAGGATTTAACTTGCCCTGTATTTAAACTACTGTCTATGCAAACACCAGGTTAAAGATTTTATTACTATGTCACTGAGAAATGACAGATGACACCTGATTAACTGCCAAGAGATCCAACAGCTCTTACTCTGGGGCATCAAAACAAAGCACAGGATGGCTCCTAAATACGTGCAAAGTTTTAAGCTTCAGTGAAATGTGGAAAATTAGCTGCCACGCAAAAAAACCTGGATTTTTTCTCTTCTACACATGGTAAATTAATGCATAGAATCCAGCCTTATCAAATCATACAGTCTACATGCAATGATTTCTCAAACTATTTTCCTAACAGTAAATGTAGGATGAGTATTTTAAAAACAAGAACACAACAACTTTGGTTAAGAACACTTTAGCATTTAAGAAGTAGGAAAGAAAACACAACCGACTGGGTAGGACTCCTTCAAACGATTTTCTTATGTCCCACAAAAGATGTACCTTTAGAAAATAACACATTAGGTACACTGTTAAAACTTAGAAGTAATAGCCTGCAAGTAACATTTCACCTAGGGAAATGTTAGTATTTAAAGTAGGTGGTAATCCTGAAGTACAGATTTTTTACTGTACTTAATGTTAAGTATGTAAAGTATAGATTACATCACAAGAGGAAAAATACTACTGTGTTCCTAAACGCATCTTCTTGGAAGTAACGGCAAAACCAAGTTACTTCATCTCAACAGGCTAGCTTACTCATCATAAAATGAAGCTATTTCTCCATCAACATTTTTCTAAATAGAAAATGTCTCCAATAGAATTACACTCCCCTCAACATTGCTAAGAATAAGAAAACTTTTTAAGTTCATACACTGAATTACATACAAGCTACGCATTTAACTAAAGGAGCAAAATACATACAGATAATTGCTTACCTATTTTAGCTTCTGGGTATGGAACCCCTTGAGGATCAGAATAGAAAACTTCTAACTCAAAAGGCCCCCTTCTCAAGAAAGTGAGAACTTTGGAGAAAGGAGCAGGATGGTTCCGACTAAATACTTCATGAACTCTAGAGAGAAAAGGAAAAAGCATTCAGCAAATCACATCTTAATGCTTATTGTGCTACACAAACAGAAAGCAAGACATTCTACAATCTTTATCATTCTTCATCACCATTTATAATACCAAAATGAGAGAAATATTTTAGATTTGGTAGTTGAAAGAGTGAATATATATTAATGACTGCATAAAAGTCATTTGTTAATTTTCCTTTATATTAAAATGTTGTTATCTGCCACACCTTTTGGGGGCAAGACACAATTGTAAGAGGGACTTTACCTAACAAATGCAACAGTGTAACCTGGTTTATTGCACCCTCAATGAATCCCCAACAATAAAAAAATAAAGTAAGATGTTGTTATCTGAACATCATTTTCTGCTACATACCCTTCAGTATCTTCTGAATCATGGCTCCAAATCAGAGATATTGAAAAAGGAACTGCATCCGTGACAGAAAATTCTCTCACCTTAAATGCCGGAGAAAGGATTGCACACTTAGGGGGAAAAAAAAAAAGTCTCGTGAGCACATGAATAATTTCCACTTATCTTTTAACAGAAAACTCAATTCTAAAAGACAAGTGAGATTTTTCTTCTTAAACTCAAATTCAAAAAGTGTTAACATAAACAAATTCAAAGTGTTAAAGAATTTATTCATTGCCTAAATACGATGCCAATCACTGTACTTACAAAGACAAATAATAACAATAAATCTCAGAATCACAACAATTAACCAATAATGTAAGAAAAACATTCTTTCCAGAAATGCCTTGCTGATAGTAATTTCAATTACAAGTTCTATTATTTCCATTTACACTATACACCTACAAACAGCTCTGTCCATATCTTTCCAAATGTCTAAGAAACTAAAACGGGTAAAATTCAAAATGTTCATATATCACCAAGTAATTTTTTTTTTTTTTTTTTGAGACAGTCTCACTAGGCCACACAAGGTAGAGGGCTGTGACATCACAGGTCACAAGAACCTCAAACGCTTGGGCTTAAGCAATTCTCTTGCCTTAGCCTCTCAAGTAGCTGGGACTTGCCTATAATTTTGTTATTGTTGTTGCAGTTGTCTTTTTTGTTTAGCTGGCCCAGCCAGATTCGAACCCACCAGCCTTGGTGCAAGTGGTCCACACTGCAACCACTGTACTATGGGTGCTGAGCCCCGAGTAATTTTTTAAATGAAGAAAGCGATAATGAATTCGAATTTTGGAAAGAAAACACCTACCAGGTGGAAGGTTCACATTTAGTCAGGACTTTTTATAGAAACTGAACAGACCAAACAAGGGATGTGCATCAGGTGAAAGCAGGACGGAGAGTACCTGCAAAGCACAGCCTCGGGCTACTGCTTCGTCTGCATTGAGTGTTGTGCTGATATCTTTTCCAAAGAACTTGGCAATTCTTTCTTTCACAGCTGGAATTCGAGTAGCACCTCCCACTATCTCAACAGCACTCACATCTTCTACTCTGAGCTGAGTTTGTTCCATTAATGAATAAAGGGGTACTTCTATCTTTTGCAGAAGTTCAGCACAAAGTTCTTCAAACTGTGACCTAAGCATTTAAGAGGAACACTTTATAAATTTTTAGAAAAGTTATCATAAAACAAGAATCCTGTCCTACTTTTTAAAATAGTCTTATCGACCCAATTGAATTTCACTCCCATATCCATCCCTGGATCCCACACGGGCCAAGTTTAACTATATTGTAGTTTGTAATTTTTTTTGTTGTACATATACATATAAAACAGGTGCAAGAAAGGCAATGGGGAAGAAAATCAGTTCTACTAGCATTACTGGAAGATAGTCTACCTTCATGCAATCTGGTTCTTGTCACTTTCTAGATATTTCTATTCATTTCACAGTATCTCTGTAATTCAATTACTGGCCAAAAATGCTAAAATAATGAAAAGTAGCAAAAAAAATTTCATCATGAGGATACTTAGCGAGGATATTTAAAAACCCTCTTTGCATAAATGCCCCTAGAGCTAATGATCATCAACAATAGTCTCTCCAGTCACGGGCCACGTAACACACAATCCTGAAACATAGGCCAAAATTTACAACACCCACAGACATAGTTTCAGAAAGAAGTTCCAGCTATCTAATCTGCAGAATTAAGACACACCTGTTCATCTTTCCTGAAACATCTTTGTCATTCATGAAGCATTCAATATTCAGTGGTAGGTCCGTACTGTTAGAGCTCATTAGCTTTTTCAGTTTTTCACATTCCTGATGCAGACGGAGGAGGGCTCGTATTTTGGATTTTGCATCCAACTTGTACTTAGTTTTAAACTCTGCACAAAAATATTCCACTAATTTTTCATCAAAGTTTTTTCCTCCTAAGAAAGGATCAAAAGCTGTTCCCAGCACCTAATTTAGTTAAAAACAATAAATAATCTGGTTATTTTTCATCATATTTGCAATTAGCATCTTAAATATTACTACGCAAACTATTAAAGACTAAAAGGCTCAAGAGCTGTATTTAAATTATGACATTCACGTCAGGAGAAGGCTAAGTGTGTTTTTTTTTTTTTTACTTTTGGTAACTACACAAAGGATGAACAAAGTTTTTCCTTTCCTAACCAAGGAAAATTAACTATATGCTAAGATAATTATGTTATCTTTATGTAAATCAATCTTAGCAGCAATCCTTTGGCTGATGTCCTTACCTAAAACACTCATCGCCAAGAACAACAAACAGTGAAGAGGCTCAGTAGCTTAAAATCCTAACAGATATGATGCTTTTAACATGCTTTGGGCACTTAACTTCAATATATCACTTTACCTTTAATTTTCCCTTGTTAAAAGCACAGGCAGACACTTGAAAAGCTGAGTGTCCCATATCAACAAATACTACTATCCGAGGGTTCTCATCCAGGCTTGGGAGATCTTGCTTGTAAATTCCGTAGTTCAAAGCAACTACAAAAAATAAGTATACCTCAATTCTTTGGCTCTTTCTTTCTTAGGAATATCAGTGTTACATACAATTAAACATGCAGAAAACTTTGATTATACTTGAGACAATTAAAAGTGAACATATTTCTCTTTAGATACCTGACTTCATACTGATTTTCTTAGAATCAGTTATTATTCTGACTTTAGAACAATGCTCTATCACTTTTTAACATAGAAACAGATACGCTAGGCAAAACATACATGGTGTGAATAAAATGAAATGTAACCACGTCACAAACAAAAATCAAACACATTATCCAATACTTACATTTTAACCACAACTTGCTAGTAGACTGCTTATCCAAAAAAATTAAAAATTTAATACACAACTATAGGAACTGCAGGTCCTACCAATTTCTTTTTTTTTAAGATCTGAGGTAAATAAGTGATTTACCCTTAAAGAGTCTAAATTAATTTTTTGAGAACTTTGAAACCACTGTATTTCTAATTTTGTATACCTAAGAACGTTATCTTTATCAAAACTGACAGTTTCTAAAAACCTATCAGAAATATGCTTGGAAAAACTTAAGCTGATAAAAGCTCTAGGGCAGTGGTTCTCAACCTTCCTAATGCCTCCTAATGCTGTGCCCCTTTCATATAGTTCCTCATGTTATGGTGATCCTAAACCATAAAACCTAAACATTTTCAAAGCTACTTTACTGCTACTGTTATGAATCGTAACGTAAATATCTGATATGCAGGATGTATTTTCATTGTTACAAAGGGGTTGTGACCCACAGGTTGAGAACCGCTGCTATAGGGGGAGGGAACCGTAACTGCTCTGCTCACCACTGTGCCCATAACACATAGCACTATGTGTTCAAATAGTACTGGCTTCATACCTGATCATCACCTCTTAACTACAGCTCAGAAAATATGAGGAAAAAAATTTAAATAAATCAACACTTGTAACCAAGATCTTTGTGAAACCCAGACTCTCAATTTTGGGAAAACTTGCCTCTTAACTAGAAAAGCAATGAAGGAAACAAAAAGTTACACCCAACCCACCTAATCCAAAGGATTAAAAAATAACTTTCTAATGAAAGCAAATCCATAAATTGGATAGAGCACCAATTTCTTTTACATAACAAGTCTAATTTTTTTGCTTTCAAATCTAACTCCAAGGTTTTAGGTTGGATTCTACGTCTACACAGAAGTACTAACACCTAGTATAGCTTAAGTCTACTTTTCATAATAATTCACTTCTATACAAATACTTTTTTCTTACCAGCTGTCATGTCATTCATAAGTCTTAAACAGTTTAAGCCAACAATCTGTGCAGCATCTAATACAGACCGCCTCTCAGCATCTGTAAAGAAGGAGGGAACCTACAAACAAAGAAAAATTTTAACTTATCTTACTTATCAATTCCTCACAAACTACTCATAATAAATTCTCAATAGTCCAGCTAGAGTTAGGTGCCTAGCCAAGTCACAAAACAGAAAGATTAACTTTGGACTTAGTTTCTATCATGTTCTTCCACTTTCAGAGACAGTAGCTACTTCTGAAGATTGCCCCAAAATTATAGGATCAAAGCGATTTTTTTGTTATAACCAAATTTTAACTGAAAAGCCAGGAGTTTCATAAGACATATTAAAAGTTACTTTAATAGAACAGTTTAAGTAGATGAACTACTGCTTCCAAACTGGTCACAGGAAATTACAATGCTAAGCCAAATATTTAATGTTACATGTAATTAAACTACAGGCAAAAACTATAGGAAATTAAAGCTAATACAGGGCTAATTCTAGCACAGGCCCTTACTCTTCAGTTCTGCTATTCAGTGAGTCTGAGCATCAATACATGATGGGGCATTTTCTAATTCAGTCGACCCATTAACATTACAAAAACACTTTAGCAAAGCCTTTTGATTTTCCTAAGAGCAAAAATAGGTAAGGAATTGAAGTTTCTTACAACATACAGCGCTGATTTGTGCTCTTCTAGCTGTAATTCTTTTCACTGCTTTACTTTCTAGGGCAGTCAAAAGTAGGACATTCTTCAGGAAAAAAGTATCTAATAACAATACATTCATAGAATCCCTTAGATGGAAAGAACCTAAAAAAATTCATTATAGTGATTTTTCAAATTTTTTCCCAAAGTATTTGCAGGTAATTGAGAAGCAGGGAAAAAGCAAAGTTAAGTCTCCACCTTTCAAATCAAAATACCTTTCACCAAAGTGGGAAAAAAATTGGCCAAAAAAAAAAAAAAAAAAAAAAAAGAAAGAAAGAAAAGAGAGAGAAGTGAGAAATCGCTGACCTATGACTTAATCTTTTAGTTTTTCCAGAGATCAGTATTATAATATTTCTCTTAATAACAGCCAAACAGTCAGATATTCCTTTGATAGAACATTTTCTCCCTTGCAAGGGCCATAGGAGCAATTTTAGCCCTTCTACCTCTATTCTTTCATACTCTAGGATATGCTGCCATAAAGGCTATTTTCTGACTCGCCTGGGCAGGCCACACTCCTTATACTTAACGCAGAGAGCACGTAGTAGTTAAGTTACAAGAATATAAACTACGAGAGATCAAAAAGTGACCTAAGACATTCAGGAGAGCAGAGTTCATAATTTACATTTTGATATCCAAAAAAAAGATAACGAGTGTACTTCAAATAGTCCTTGATAATCTAACTAGGAACTGCCCACTGAAGATAATGGAGCTTACTAGTGCTAAAAATCAAGGTTTTGTCCTTATTGGTAGGCTGTTTTTTAAACTCCTAACACACTGGTTCTCAAATGAGGGTAGATAAAATTCTTTCACCTGTGAAAAAGCTCCCACATCAAGTATACAGGTTGCCTGATTGTTTAGCAACCAATTATATTAGAATACCTACAAATGCTATGCCAGTCAAGTTGTATTTTCAAAAAGCCCCACAGGAGATTTTAATTTGTATCACCAGTGAAGAAACTTTGTAACGTCTGTCTAGAAATCACTTGAGCCCAAAGAGTTTGAGGTGGCTGTGAGCTATGATTCCCAGCTTTCTGCCCCTCCAGTCTTACTTGTTTAAACCTACTTTGAAATTGCTCTGGAATACCATGTTAATATACCGTAGTCCAAAAGTATTCTGATCTCCAGTAAAAGACAGCTTTTCCACATTTGATACTTTATACTTTAAAGAGTAATATAAAGAAGGCAAATTAAAATAAAACACAAGTTCATACTTACTGAAATAACACAATCTGTTACTGGTTTCTTGAGGTTGTTTTCAGCAGTTTCCTTCAGCTTAGTCAACAACATGGCTGTTATCTGCTCCACACTGAACAGATGTTCCTCATCCATGTACATTACCTACATTGAAGGAAAAAACATTTTAAACATTGTAGTACAGTAAGCTACATCCTATTATTAACTTCCAAATACTAGCACATATTCTCTTTCACTAAACTTTATTGTTACACTTCTGGAAAGAAAGAAAGGACAAGAAAAGGAAAAAAGGACATTTCTCTACAGATACGGGGAGGAAGAAAAAGCTGGGGCAGATTTCCCCCCATCTAAAGTCATACGCAAAACATAGAAGGTAGTAAATTTCCACTCTAAGTGAAGAGATGAATCACTAGAATAAATATTATTATGTGTTGATCACAAGACAGAAATGCCTCTGCAAGTTTAAAAAAAGACTTCTGGTTATATTACACTATAGCTCTCCAAACAACTACAACTGGCCTGTCTTGTAACAGGCTTTTGTTTGATACATGAACACAATGTGTATTTTGTAAAACATCAAATACACCTCAATTTTACAACCGCCAAGAATTAGGAAAAATACAAATTAAGTTATAGAAGCATATATTAACATTTAAATAATTTTCAAAAACAATTTTGCATATAACCACAACTTAGCATATAACTACACTACACTTTAAAAGGAGTTAGTTGAAAAAGGAAGAAAAAGACCCTTTTGTCTAAGAAATTTGAGTTAAATATTTATTAGTTAGTACTTCTGTCTAAACAGTCTCCTATTAAGAAATTTCAGGTTGCTCAATTATGTTACCTTTATTCCAACTCCACCATTTTTCAATGAAACCAAATCATAACTTAAGTTTTCCTTCTCTTTTTGAATGAAGGGGTCACTGAATGCTCGGCCATGAAATCTCTTGAAGTTAGACACCGTATTGTTTGCATGAGTTACTTGCTGCAAAAAAAAGTTTGAGATTTAAAATTTTTCTCTAATATTACCACCTGCCAGTATGTATAGAAATTTTATATAGTCACTTTGCAACTCAAGTCAACCCAACAAATGCACATAACTTTCTCTGGGGCTCATCAATTTCAATGAATTTCCTATCAATGTACAGATTTTACTTGTACTTTCTTTCTCTCCTATAGAAAATGCCAAGTTTAAGTAGTGAAAGGAAATAAAAGGCAACAGTGTGACCAAAGACTTAAAAGGACAGTGAAACAATCGCGAATGCTATGGATAAACCACCAAAAATTGTTACTCTTTATTTTATTCCTCCCTCTCAAACTTGTAAAATTTTATACCCAAATGAATAAATGGATAGATTTAGAAGCACTACAGTCAAATTAACATTTTAAAGGGTCAATTTTTATAGTCTAAAAAAATTGCAAAGTGGTCAGGATAAACATTTTGTGCCAGAGAACACATGCTTTGCTCCTTTCCCTGGTAGAAACAGAATGCTAATTACCTACACCAATAGGTAGAAGAGGCAAGAATGGAAAAAAAAGTTTCTAACTTTCAACTGAACGTGTGTATTTTGATTATTTGGAAGCCATAATTTTTAAAAACAAGAGACTGAACCTATACTATCTTATACCATTAGTGCACGCTTGCTAAATAAACTCAAATTCTTGCTCAGCTATGTTTTGCAACCTATTTTTTGAAAGTGGACAGTCATCTCTCAGGTAAACACACTAGGTTAAAAATTTTGGTTTGAAATTCAAGAAAATTGGAGTGAAATATGCCACAATGTTATGAGATGGTGTTTTTTTTTTTTTTTTTTTATCTACTGCTTTGGTCAAACATTTTAGGTTAACTCTGTATTAAAAAGTTCCACTTCACAGCATTTTTCACTTAAAAGCCTCATGAGGACCCTTGTTTAAATTAAGAAATACTTAAACAATTGAAGACCAAAGACTTTTGACATTATCAGGTTGAAAATAAAAATACCAGAACAGTTTTTCTATACTTCTTCTCTTAGTTCTTCAAATAAAGGAAAACTATAGCTTGGCTGTACTAGTTTTCAAACAATACGGAATTTAAGCAAGTTTACATACTAAAATGAGATGACGTATGTCTGTAGGCTAGATTTGAACCTGAACTGATTCTCCTCACACAATCACGAAGATGCAACACCATCCTCAATGGGCACATTCAGGGGGACGTTACCCCACTAAAGGCCCCCTCTCCTTGTGAGTGTAGCTATCTTTTCTTTCCTTCCCTCCCTCTTTAGTCATATTATCTCTTCCAACCTAACTGGCCATTTTAATACATTCTACAGTTTAGGATTTTGTTTCTCTTTTAGCAATATTATTTTCTGTATTTATAAAAATGTTTTCATTCTCTCTCAGAAAAGTATTTTTCTGTTCTATTTCTTCTCTCCCCACTTCCATGGGATCTAGACCAGTGGTGTCCAATAGTTACAATGTGAGCCACAAAATGTAAATTTTCTCATAGTCACATTAAGAACTAGCTAACAGTGGGAGCTCATGCTTATACTAACACTCTGGGAGGCCCGGGTCTGTGGATTGCCTGAGCTCAGGGGCTTGAGACCAGTCTGAGGAAGAGTGAGACTTCTGTCTCTAAAAAATAGCTGGGCGAGGTGGTGGGCACCTGTAGTCCCAGCTACTTGGGAGGCTGAGGCAAGAGGATCACTTGAGTCCATGAGTTTCATGTTACTGTGAGCTATGATGCCATAGCACTCTACTGAGGGCAACAAAGTAAAACTCTGTCTCAAAAACAAAGCAACACAAAACAAACCTAGCTAACAGGTTAATTTCAGTAATTTACTTAGACCCAATAAAAAACTATCACATTTCCATAAGTAATTAATACAAAAAAATTGATAAGATACAGTACTTTGCTTTTTTATTTCATCATAGATCTTCAAAACCTCACATTTATTTATACTTTACAATCTGATTCAGACCAGCCATTTCAAGTGCTCAATGTGGCTACCATTTCACACAGCAAAATCTTACCTAATTACTAACTTGAAAATGCTTTTAAATACAGAACTTATAAGAAGTTCCTTCTCTAAAAGGAATCTTTAATTCCTAAATGGGTATCAGGAGAAACTTCAAATCAAAGAACTTAAAATGAATTCCCTTAAACAACATACCTGATTTTTGGCTGCAACTCCAATTGTTCTATTTTTTGATCCAAATGATATAACTGATCTAGAAAATATACAAATAAAATGTTTCAAAAATGTTAAAACCCATAAATGTAGACATTTTAAAGTGACAGGAGGAAAATTCTAATATAAGTTTCCTACTCATGGGGGAAGTAGACAAGTATGGCACAATTTTGGAGTCTACAGGCGTTGTCACAGACTCAAAGGAAGCATCCACTTAACTGGCGCTCTGAGAAACCAATCTAGGTGGCAGTCCTACCATCCCCCAAAAGTCTCACGTATAATCCTCCAAGTCTCCATTAGGAAATGAACATTAACTCTGAAACTGTTTTCAATCCTTCAGAGTATTATTAACTTGACCCTAACACATGACCAATAAAAAAATAATATACCTTCAGCCAGTCATCAGCTCTATACACTCTAAACATCACTGTCATACCTATTTCTGTTCTGACATACCATCTGCTTCTTTAGGAACCCAAAGTTTTTATGTAAATTCAAACAAGTGGAACCTAAGCTATACCTATGGGGTTTAAAAAGCAGGAAAGAGGTGCCTATCTGGAAGACTGTACTTGAGAAAGCCTAGTAAGAATTTGTATGCAGAAAAAGTACAGAATGGAATACAAACATTGAGGAGTAAACAATCACCTACATTAAATCTGTGTAGCAGAGACAAGCTCAATAAGTCTTTCCAGGAAGGGGTAAATAGATTAGGCTTTAGATTAGAAGTGTTAATCCTAGATTACTAATCCAAATGTAATCTAATTTTGGATGAGTAGGAGTAATGGTCAATGAGACAGCAAATGGGAATATATTGAAGGCATTAAATACCAGGCTAAATAGAGTTTAAATCTGCTGTAATAGAAACAACCTGAACCTACATTCTCTGAGCAGGTGTTAAACAGCATCCTAAAAGGGACGCGCCCAAGCAGGGGACTTTTAATTAAGAAACCCTCCAAAACCAGAGTTACCATACTAAGCTTAGAGCAACTCAGTACACTTGCCGAACGAATCTTCTCATTTTCCAAGCAGAGAATCAAATTAATTATACTAAATAGAATTAAGAGTGTCTGATGCAATTGTGTCAAACACATTAAGGGGAACTCCAATCCTGCCCTTGGTTTACATTTCTCATCACATTTGCCGTCTTCAGTCCCATGTAGCAGTCACTGTATCCGAACAGCATTTTTTTTCCTCCTGCTCTTTCCAACAGCTTTCTCTCTTTCATTGGATGGAAGAGAACAAAGATGTAAACCCGACCTAGGCATGAAAGCTGAAAGACTGTTTTCTTGCTAAATTCCAATGACAGAGTCCTTAGCACAACAAAAGAACAGACATATTTGCGAAGAGGTAAAAATCTATAGGTTGCTCAGAGAACTGTCTTCTTGGTGTTACTAACATTACCATATGCTTTATTTTCTGGTTTTCTATTCATAAACATTCATCTGCATGCGTACAATTTTAGCAGCCCAGTCATTATGTCTTTCAGTTCAGTATTTCCCTCTTACACCTTCCTGTTGGGTCTTATGGCATTTTGGGGGAAAAAATACCCACAGTAATATCTCTGACAGGGGGAAGTAGTTGTTTTCACTAATGCACATGCAGGCATAATTTTTATGTATATGTCACATGCGGGTGTATTTTTTAATACACACACACACACACAATCTCTCTTCAGAAAATAATCATCCTCAAAAAGTTGCTTTTTAAAATGTTGCCCTACTCATGGTGCCGCAGAATTTAACATTTGAGGCAGTGACAACAACATCCATCCTTTTATGGCGTTCTAGCACAAAACTAGGCAATTTTTATTCTCTTTCATGTATACTGTTCACAAAAACATAGTCCACGATTCGTCATGAATGGCTATCATACAAAGAGCAAAAAAGGAGGTTCAAATCGTTCGAAAACGATCCCTGAACTAAGGACAGCAACGTTAAAAACCAAGAGACTGGGTAAGAAGAGGTAGATTAATCTCTCACATTAGAGATTCTGTGTTCGCCAACAACAGTCGGCCAGCTCACTGGACAAGCAACGGCATACAGGTTATGGAAGCTTCCAGTTCATTACGAGATCCACGATTGGGGGGGGGGGGGGGAAAGCCCGGCAACCGCGGCACCGCGGTTAGCAAAGACCTGCGCCGAGGGAGGGGGACAAGGTGGGGGCGGCTCAGGCAGCTCAGAGAAGCCGGGTGGAGAAACGGAGGCGGCCACGGAAGGCGCAGGCTGCAGCTTGCCCTGAAAAGGGATTAAAGTCTCGGGCTTTGCCTCCGCCCAGCTCCCAGTAGGAAGCCCGCCCAAAGAGACGAACCAGACAGACTAGACTCTCGGACTCCCCGAGCCCCCGGGAAGCCTCAAGACACTCCCTCTCCGATTCGTGGAAGCCAGCACCCTCTCCTCTGTTTGGGGGAAAGGTCCTACCCGGCTGAGTGGCCGGTCCCCAGCCCCCAGGGAGGGGCGCGCCGCTCCCCACACTGCCTCCACTCGCCGCGGTGCTCGGGAACCAGCCCGCGAGCCCGGGGTCAACCAGGCTCTCCCGTCCCCAGAGAATCCCCCACCCCCGCGGCCCCAAAGCCTTCCACTTACGGGGTGCACCGATCACTGAACTCGTTGGCTATGGTCTCGATGCCCCCGGCCCGGGCCACCGCGATGTAGCAGCTCTGCGAGCCCACGTCCAGCCCCACCACCGACATGGCCGGCTCGCAGTCCGCCTCCGCCTCGGGTCTGGGTCTGCGTCCTCCGGCCGCCCGCCTGCCCCTCTGACCGCCGCTTCCTACCCCGGCTGCTCGCGGCTCAGCCCGTTCCTCTGTCACTCGGACAGGCTCAGGACAGTCGGCCTGTCAGCCCTCTCCACTATCCCGGCGACAGGCAGAGGAGTCACCCTTGGGGCTAGCGGCGCTCAGCCTCCGAGGGTCGCTCCGCAAGCTCGGGCTGGCTGACTGCCTCGCTCTGCCGTGGACAGCACACCAGCGCCGGCGCTGATCTACCGACCCAAAAAAGCAGGTCTCACTTCCTCAGCTTTATGTATCGCACTGATGAGAACTTTCCAGAATCTGCGGCATTTACTCACCGGCGCCTCCACTGGCCCCTCCACGTGCCACTTCCGCTTCCTTCTTCTCGAGCCTTCTGGAAAGATTCTACCCAATGGGTGCCTGGTCCCCCTGAGAACGACCGCCGTTGCCATGGTTGCAGTAAGGCCGCTTCCGTGCCATTGGTTGAAGCAGCCCGAGCTCACCTGACTCCGCCCCCATCCGCCCCAGCCGGAGGCTCTTTGCTGTCCTAATATAACAGGCAAGGAAAAAAAGACTCGAAAACTCGTAATATTCATCATTTACTATTTTTTGGTGGTGTCTGACCCCTAGACTCTAAAGGGAGATTAAGCGAGCGGAGATAGGACCCCTATTTCCGAGCGACACCCCAAACCTCAGGTCCCTGGGGTGGCGGCCGACTGTCAGGACAGCATGCTGGGAATCGTAGTCCGTTTGCCGTGACGGGCACCGTGCATGCTGGGATGTGTAGTGCCGGCCGCAGTGCACGCTGGGGCCAGGCTTTGTCTGGGACTCGCCGGAGAGGCTGGGTTCTCGCTAACGCATTTGCGCGCGTTTCTGGCAATAAACGTCATTTTGTTTTGTATTCACTTCTATTATTGTCTGGATACGACTCGGAAGGAAGAACGTCAATTTAAACCGCTCATAATGACCAAAGAGCGTGTGTTAAGTGTTCTTATATTCATCAGCAGGCAGGATGTTCTTTTATGGAATGAAATGTCATAGCCTTTTGTCTTTTTTTTTTTTCTTTTTTGAAAGCAGATTTCAGTTGTGACGTAATTTGGAAAGCTGCCCATGGTATTACTTTACTACCAATGTTTGATACGTCTGATTTAAGCCAACCCTGTTCTACCCTGCTACCCCTCGCTGTAAATTAGTATGTAAGTTTTGGTTCTTGTTTGGTATGAAACAGCTGTCGTTTCTTCCCTGAAAAGCGATGTCCCGGTTAACTTAGGTTCAGCCCAGAGACAAGCAAAGTAAAAGGTGGAACTATGCTGCTGATACTATCAGGTCTTTTGTAACCCTTTGTGTCTTTTTTAAGTTTGCTTAGGTGTTTGTTTACCTTACCTCAGGCATATGGAAATAAGCACAGTTCAAACATGTTATTGAATAAGGAGTTGTAACATAAGTTACAACTGAAAAATCTGACCCATGAAGGGGAAGGCAATTCCTCCTTGTCCAGCAAGACAAGAAAGTTAAGTGAGAGGCCAGGGCAAGAGCTTTGGTTTATATTACAGTGCACGTTAAGTTGTGTGTACTTTTTGATGGCTGCCACTTAAGACAAGTTACTTATGCTTCAGTTAACTCACCTTTAAAATGGGAACTAATACCAGAGCTATCTCAGGTTGTGTGTGTATTCTTAAGTGTGCAAATATGGTTAGCTGTAATGTAAGAATGCATTTCAAACACTGCATTCTTCCACAACCAACTTTTTTACATATCAAACCCTTATATTAAAAATCCCTGGAATCATAGCAGTTGTGAACAGAAAAGACCTTTGAGATTATTTGGTCTGCCTCCCACATTTTATATGGGAACTGCTGTACAGAGAGAAAAAATGAGTTGTTCCCAGTTCTCAGTCTTTGGAGTCAGGCTTGGATCAGGTTCAAATCCTGGCACTCACTACCAAGATGCTTTATGTAAAAGTACAGCTTTTAAGAGCACCAGTCCTCCTGCAGTCAAACTTCATGGGCCTGAATCCTAGCTATTCTTATTAATTTGTAAGCTATATGACCTTAAGATATTAATAATTACTTAAACCTTCCTGTGTTCCACTTCATAGTGTTTATGTAATGATGGAAAATGTATATAAAGCACTAAACATGTCATTATTATGTAATATTGTCTACATACGGTGGTGGATTTGAGGCAAACAAATTCCAGTTTGCCCTCCGTTTCCTCAACTGTACAATAGACATACTACCTATTTTTGCTGGGATTTTGGAAGGATTAGATATGAATAAAATATCTGGTATGACAGTAAGCATTTGGCAAATTTTAGTAATAGTAGTAATACTATTCAAGAAAAGCTAGTTCTAGAACTTCCATTTCAGCTTATACTGTGTGGGTGCCCAGTTAGTTGTACAGTCATCTTTTAACGCCCTCTTTTATTTAATCAGTTCACCTTAACTATTTAACAAAATAGGTGTGTGATGAAAATGTGTAAGAACTACCATATTTGTTATCTAAATAAAATTTCTTGTTTTTATTCCTGTATTAAATTTCATTACTTTATGTATTTATTACATTTTTATTACACAGATTTTCTCAAACTATTTGTCACAGTATCAGAAAATTAACAAAGAAACTTAGATCAGATAAAAATCCCTACAAATTCTTGTTATATAATTATGGATCTAAAAGTAAATACAGAATTAAGATGAGCTCATTCTGCCTGCTAGCAACTACTATTGCAATTATTGGGTTTTATTCTACATTTGTTTAGAGAACCAGAAAGTTCTCAAAATTGGAAGCAGAGACAGCCCCCAAAGAACAATAATCAAACAGAAATGCAAAACTGAAAGAAGAAAAATCCAAACAAAAAATGCAATTCAAAGAGATGATATATAGTAGCTATAGAAAACCGTGACAGGCTTCCTTGAAAGGAAGAGATGACTGGATATGGAATGGATATGTGGATGGAGCAATAAACCTTCAACTTCTGGTCTGAATCAGTATTTTGGGGACCTTCTCTGTATCCAGCACAATGCCAGGTGCTGAAAGGGCACATAAGTGCTATAAAACTTGCTTTTGTTGGCTTCTCTGAAATGCTAGTATATCATGAATTCTCAGATGTCTGAGTTCTTATCCATTTGAGCCTCTGTTGATATTTGCTTAGCAAAGAGTTTTTGTTCTTATACAGTAACCTGAAATTTATACTTCACAAGTTAATTGGTTCTGCCAAACTTATTTTGTCCTTATTTTAAGTTATATTAGAATAATCATCTAAAATTAGAAATGTATGGGGAAAATGTGCAGGGAACTCTTATAAAAAGGTAAACATAGGCTGGGCACAGTGCCTCATGAGGCCGAGGCAGGAAAAATGTTCAAGCCCAGCATTTTAACACTAGCCTGGGCAATATAGGGAGATCCCATCTGCAAAAAAAATAATAATAATAATTAAAACTTAGCTGGGTGTGGAGGTACACACCTATAGTCATAGCTACTTGGGATGCTGACGCAGGAGGATCCCTTAAGCTCAGGAGTTTGAGGGTGCTGTGAACTAAGATCATGCCACTGACCTCTACCCTGCAGGGGCAGAGGAAGACCCTATCAAAAAAAAATTAATAAAATAAAATAAAACAATAAACATATCAGTAAGGTGACTTTATTTTGTGTGCGGGCACCCAGGATATAGGAAAAATATATAAAATGTTTCTACTAATCTAAAAAGAATCATCACATTTATTACAAATATGGCTATCAACTCAGTATATAGGAAAATGTTCATGGCTGCCCCTCCAAATTCACTGCGAACCACTTTCCCATTGGAACACCAGGCTCAGGCACATTGGCCACTTTCTCTGCGTCAAGGTTTTGCACTTATTCTCCTGCCTAGAAAACTTTTCCCCAGGCTCTTGGCCGGAGCCTTCAAGGGTCAATTTCAAAGACATCCTCCCATAGAGAAAGTTTCTGAATGCCCACCCAGAAAGCACATTACCCTTCTCAAATGTACACCTATTTTTTTATTCAGTTATTAAGGAGAAGCTTGGTGTCAGCATTGCTCCAAAGGTGATCACTGTTTGGCTTATACCAGTTAGCACATTTCATTCTCCTTAGCCACGGTCAGAGGATCAAGGAAGGGCAGGCGACGTAGGTGGCCCAAAAAGGTGACTCTGGGGACTCCAGCTTAGATTGCTGAGGTATACTTTACCCTTCTCCATCCTCCTTCCTTTTCCTACTTCCATCCTTCTTCTCCAGGCACTATTGTGTGAGATTATGAGGCCCAGAACCATTACAGTGGCCTTATTATCTTCCTGAAAAGGAAACTGATACACAGAGGTGAGAACTAAGAATGGTACAGTTGGAGCCAAGGACTTAAGTCAGTCCCAAGACCCACCCTAACTCTGGATTGAAGAGCCAGCTTGACCTGGGGTTTCTGCTACTTGACAATATTATCTAAAGCTTTTGTAGTACTGTCTGTTGGCATACATGTATTTCCTTCACAATATATACACAATCTGCAATGATGTTTGGGGTGTGGGTGGGGGGAGGGCATGTGCTTTATTCCCTTTCTCTGAATTGTATGTCTCAGAGTACAGTGACTACTTTTCTTTACAGTGTTCCACAGATGCTCAATAAATATTTGTTGAATGATCGAATGAAAATACTATTGAATAAACTTACTGGAAAAAGGGAAATTTACTAGCCTTCCTCTAAGACAGAGTTTCTCACTCTTGGCACTGTTGACATCAGGGTGGACAGCTGTTTGCTGTGTGGGCTGTCCTGTGCCTTGTAGAATGATTAACTGCATCCCTGGCCTCTACTCACCAGATACCGGTAGCAATGTCCTGCTCTCCCCTTCACTCTGTGACAACCAAAAATGACTCTGGACTTTCCCAGATGTCCCTAACAGATAAAATTGTCTCTGTTTGAAGGCTACTGTTCTCAATCTGTAAGTTTTGATTTAATCCTAATACAAAAAGGGCATAGTTTTAGGACATGCTTTCGAGAGAAAGCAGAGTGCTGTTTGATTTCTGAACGACAGAGTCTAGGAGATAGAAGAACACCGACCCAGCTCTGAATAAGTTGGATGACTCCTGCCTGTATTAGACCATGTAAGAGAGGATGAACGTAAGTCTCCATTTGGTTACAGGACATGCCCACTATTGTGAAAATGTGCACAGCTCACTCTGAAAAGATAACCTTGACTATGGTTGAAAAGTATTTTTGTGATTAGAAATTACTTTCTTCAGAAATGTACATATTTTCACTTGCCAGAAGTGTCTAAAAAAGGAGAAATGAACATATAACACAGTGTTTTCCTTTGCTGTAGCTTCCTTACTTAGGAAATAATTAGAATGCCTACGTAGTTACTGAGAATTATTAAGTAATTTTTACATTTATGGTTACCTTACCCACTCTATTATAGAAGAAAAGAGAAGGTTAATATTTGGATAACCAGGATCATGGTTGCCTACATGATATTCTGATTTTTTTCCCTGAAAACTAAATTCATCTACCAGAAATAGATGATTCTATTCTTCTTTTTTCTTTATTTCTTTAGCACATGTGAGAAAAAAGGAAAGAGAGGAAGGGTATCCTGTGTCTTTTCCATTTTGAACGGGGTAAATTCAAAGTCTTTGTACATAAAGAGGAGTCATTTCAGTATAGACCCTTGGGTCTTCCCTGTTGAAAGGAAGCACCTTCATTTTGTTGGGGGAAATAATCACTGAACTGTTGGTGTATTTTTCCATGTGGCAGATTCTGAAACCAGGATGTGTCTGAGTTACAGAGACGTTAGCATTATTAGATGTCCTCACTGGGTGGCACATTAAGCTCTTGGAACCGAGGTGCACGAGGTTCCCCCAAATGAATTAATGATTCAGTTGAGAGGTGAGAGTAGTGGAATAAAACTTTGGAGATCTCTTTTTATTGAACAAGTCAGACTGTTCTTGCTTAATTTGTGCCAAATGAGGTGAAGTTCCTCTTTCTAAACATTTCAAAAGAGCTGACTACCTGATGGCAAAGTTAATCTTGGCAAGGATCGATATAATCACAAAGGGCCACTTGCCTAGTGGTGGATAACTAGGATAATGTGGAAAAGAGAGACATAACTAAAAGCCATACAAATTAAAGTGGCTTATTGCCTGATGTAAAAGGGAAATAGGAAAATGAGAATTTCTTGCCAATTCTGAATGATGAAGCCCTCAAATTATTCCACATGCCTTTCAACTGCTTTCTACATTAGCTAACAGGTATATTAAAGTATATTAAGTATATGACACCAGCAAACAGGTGTCTGAAAGTATATTAAGAGATAGGGTAAAGCTCCTTGGAAAAGATGTATAACTCCAACTTTCTAGACAACACAATTTCTGCTAGAGAGTTACTATTGCTGACCAACACCTTTGAAACCAGCTATTTAAATTCTGAAATGTGCACGGTGGCTCGCCCCTGCAATCCTAGTACTCTGGGAGGCTGAAGTGAGTGAATTACTTGAGCTCAGGAATTCGAGACCAGCCTGGGCAAGAACCAGTCCCTTTCTCTATAAAAATAGAAAAACTAGGCCAGGTGCAGTGGCTCACATTTGTAATCCTAGGATTCTGGGAGGCTGAGGTGGATCACCTAAGCTCAGGAGCTGGAGACCAGCTTGCAGAAGAGCGAGACCCCTGTCTCTACTATAAAAAAAATAGAAACACTAGCTGAGCATTGTGCTGGGCACATGTAGACCCAGCTCTGGAGAGAATGAGGCAAGAGGATCACTCAAACCCAGGAGTTTGAGGTTGCTGTGAGCTATGACACCATGGCACTCTACCCAGGGCCACAGAGTGAGACTGTGTCTCAAAAAAATAAAAAAAGGAAAGAGGAGAAAATCTAGCTGGGTGTCATGGCAGTTGCCTATAGTCCCAGCTACTCTGAGGCTGAGGCAAAAGGATCTCTTGAGCCTAAGAGTTTGAGGTTGCTGTGAGCTATGATGACACCATGGCATTCTACCCAGGGTTAAGGAGTAAGGCTCTGTCTCAAAAAAAAAAAAAAAAAATCTGAAATGTATGCCACAGTTCTGTTTCCTGAGGAAGTGTGTAAATTGTTACTTTTCATTAAAAAAAAAAAATGTCTATGGGCTGAACATGGTGGCTCACACCTGTAATCCTAGCACTCTTGGAGGCTGAGTTGTGTGAATCATTTTAGTTCAGGTGTTCAAAACCAGCCTGAGCAAGAGTGAGACCCTGTCCCTACTAAAATTAGAAAAACTAGCCAGGCATGGTGGGAGGCTGAGCTGCGAGGATTGCTCAAGTACAAGAGCTTGAAGTTTCTGTGAGCTATGATGATGCCACAGCAATCTACCCAGGGTGACAGAGTGAGACTCTGTTTCAAAAAAAAAACTCTCCATAAATTCATGAGTTCACCTTATTTCCTACTTGCAAAGGCTCTCTTAGCAGTTCACCATTTACCAACTTTTCTTATGTTTTCACAATATAAAACTTTCCCCCTTTGTCTCTGAAGACAGCGGGACAGTGTCAGCCCAAGGAAAAAGGCAGGAGAGTCTGGAGTGAAGTCTTTATCCTCGCCTCCCTACCTGTCTCCAGCCGCCCCACTCCCTCTCTTCCAGGCCTATGCAAACACCAGCAGCCTGCTGCTGCCTCCCAGCTCCCACAAACCCCATTTTCTGGGGACTGTGAGCTCCTCTGCTGTGCCTTCCTCGAGAGGTCATACCGTGGCTTTCACCTTTTCGTGTGGTGCCTGGGCTGTGCCCGCCACTAGTAGTCCTCATGCTGTTTGCCACTGTTAAATGCTGGCACTGGCACCTGATAAAACAGATGCTCCAACTGTTTCCAGAGATATGAAGAAGCTAATTCACATAGATGTAAGTGTCTGCTCCCAGAATGGACGTATTTTAATTAAATAAGTTCCACCTAAATCTCTCTCCAGTTGGTCCTACTAGTGGCTGCACAAGGCAGATATCCAAGGGACATGCGACTGTCAACTGGCACACAGTCTTTGTGCCTTCCTTCTAGCCACCTTCCTCTCCCTCTTCCTCTGCTAGAAAAAGGGAGGATACTGTTTCACAACATCTTCTCTGCTCAGCTTCCTCAGATGTCGTCCTCAGATGTTCTTCCAACTTCACAGGTTATTTACTGATTCCCCTGGAGGCTGTGAGCTCCTAAAAGCTGTACTTTGTTTTGTAATTTATAGGCATTTAACAAACCTTTATTGAATGAGTCAAAGAATGGTCTTTTCCTTTCCTTTAATAACCTTTGACTGTTTCTTGTGTCTCAGAATGTTCCAATCCCTGAGCTGTCTCGGCCAAGGTTCATAAATGATATTTTCATATTCTGTTCCTCATTTTTTTCTGGGTTGCTGCAGGTTGAGACACTGAAAGAACCAGACCAGTGCCACCTTAGGAATTAAGTTTTGCTTTCCCTGCCATTTTACTCAGTAAGTTTCACTTTCCAGACAAGCCTAGGCAATTCCCGGAAATCATGAGACAACCGCTCACCAATCAGGGACTCCCCACCTAACCAATCCAGAAGCACCCCCTTTGTTTCAAGCTGTGCACACCCACCTGCTGCGCAGGACCATAAGAACCCCCTGCTCCAGAGCTTGGGGCTCCTGGCTCGGATCCCTTGCAGCGGAGTCCCCAGGAGCCCAAGTTCAAGCTTGCAATAAAAGGCCCTTTTGCTTTTGCACCGGACTTGGCTCCCTGGTGGTCTTTGTGGGGGATTTTGAGATCTGGGCACAACAACACCTAACTACAAAAAGGGGGCCCAGTCCTTCTTACATCTTACATTCTTGGCGGCAATGTAGTGGAAAAAGTGCCACTCCTTTTCTCCTAGAATAAGCGACTATAAACACCTTTTCCTCTGGGTCCTGTACCAGACTTACTCAGCTTTCCAACAGGGAGAACACCTTAGAAGGAGGAAGCAGGATCCAGACCCATTAGCTTTGATGTGGTGGAGATAAAAGAAAAAGATTTTTCTGCTCTTCTGGAGTACTGGCAGCCCAACCTTTACTACTCTGACCATAGCATGTCCTTGAGGAACAGTTTGTCCTTGAACAGACTCAAAACTCTTCCCTGGGGGCAGAGTACAGAGTGTCTGTCGTGGGTTAGAGGTTGTGAGGGTACTGGAATGACAGGGTAGGGACTATGATACTGGGGGGCCCTTTCAAGACCTTGGTGACTTTCCCTAATAATCTGTGGGTCTCCATGAAATTAATCATTATCAAATAAAACCAATGTGGCCAAACCTTTATGCTTTTAAATATGTCCGTACAGTTTTTAACAGACTATGCAATACCTATTAACCTTCAACTTGAAATGTTTTTTCTAACAAGTCAACTTGGCACTATCCTTGTACAATGGAATCTAGACAAGCTCCTACAATGTGGCAGCCCCTTGCTTTGTGCTGGGGATAAGGCGATGAACAACCCATGTACTTGCCTTTAGGAAACTGAAGAGAACCAGCTCTTAGAACCGCAGCAGGGTTAAGGGCTGGGCCAGCTGGGGCTATACATTTGAAGTTACAGTAATAATCACAGGACAACACATTAGGCTCTGTGTCTGGAGTCAGGCAGAATTGCATATGAATCTTACCATCTGCAACCTCTCTTGGGCAAATTACCTAATGCCTCTGAAATCTTACCTGTTAAGACATGGATAAGAAATTCTATCTCACCATGGTATCCTGGGGACCAATTAATAAGATAATATAACATAAGCCAACTGTCTACCACAGAAAAAAAGCACAGTAAATGACAGCCATGGTGGTTATTGCCTTGATTACCAATCTCTTGGTCACCTAAGAAACCTCCAAGAAGCTTCATTTCCCTCCTAGTCCTCTCTCCGGATATAAGAGACAACAATGAAACTGTTTACATATCCTCATCTTTCCTAGTGTGCTGCTCATACTGCGTGACTGTTTGAAAAAATTAGATGTGAGTTAATTTCCTTATAGAATACTCTGAACCAGAGGACCATATTTTAAAGGGAAGATTAAAATGCCTCCTTTCTGTAGTGAAAGACACATAAGAATATTCTGTATGCCACAGATTTTGAACCTGTCACTGTCCTGGAAAAGTTAACCTTTTTTTCTTTACCTTTATTTATATTGCTCTGTTCTTATGCCCCCTCCCCCAGTAATTTTATAACCCATTATGTTTCTGTTCAGTGGATTGGTAGAGTGAGACTAGTGCATTTTTCTAAAAGGATACCATCATATCATGCACTAAATGCATGAGTCACCCACCTTTGTTCAGCACTGGAAGTTTCCCAAGCTTATTCATTTACCCATTCATGCAACAAATATCTGTGGAATTTCTTCCATGAAAAGCCATTATGTAAAAGTGTTACAGTGGATTCAGAGATCAACAAAGGAAAAATGTTTGCCTGTCTGTGGGGCTGAGGGAAATGAAGCCCTGTGCTATAAGAAAGCTATAACCAAAGCTTAGAGACCGGAGAGAGCTGGGTTCAAATCCCAACTCTTTCACTATGCGACTCTGAGAAGTAGCTTAAGCTTTCTGAGCCTCACCATTTTCATCTTCAAACTGTGGGTCCTTCATCATTTATCTAACACATATTTCCACTTTGTGGTAGGTACATTTCTCTATCATTTATTTATGTTCTCTTGTTAAATTCTCCCCACAGTGCTATAAGGAATCCAGACAGTAGCTTCTTAACAAATACTAATTTACCTTGTCCTGTCTTCCTAATTGACAAACTGATTGCCTGCTATGGGCAAGCCCTGTGCTGGGAGGCACGTGGCTTAAAGAAAAAGAGTTAAAGAGTATGGCTCAAATTTCTCATATTGGAAACACAATCCACAGAGAGATAATTATCCTATGAAATCATTCACTGTAATGACAACTTTTTACAAAGAACATTATTGGAGAATAAAAGAGGGACACCTCACCCAGCCCGGGCCAAGGGTGTGGGATGGGGGCAGAAGGCAGGGGACCCCCAGGTGGTGTGAGTGGGATGAGAAAGCCAGGCAAATACAGAGGAGATGGATACCTGGAAGGAGAAACAGGTTAGTGTTTCTGCAGTACGAGGTTGAAATAAAGAATGAGAAAAAATTATGCAAAAAAACCCATAAGCACAACATAGAGTTGCACATACTACAGATGTATTTCCAGATTGTCTCCGAGTACTAAAAGAACAGGACACATTCCGGTGCCCTTTTGCAGTAGCAATAGCTCCCCTTTATTATTATTAATCATGATAAATCAAAACAAATATGGCCAAATCTTTGTGTTGTAAAATATATTCTTACTTATTAAATCATGAAAATGGCTATCAGCTGGTAATTCTTTTTCTACCTAATCAATTCTTCCTCAGAGTAATGTGGATGAGCCCAATTTCCAAGGCCAGGTCTTTTAGAAGAATCTGGAATCTGGGATGATTCCTGTAGTTGGCTGACAGCCTCCTTATAACATCCAGATGGTGCTTTGTGTCCGGGACTCTTCTGGAGGAGGGTGACCCACTCCAGAGGTGTCCCCAACTTGAGCCACTCACCGTACCACTGACCTAAAACCAATGGCCACTGCAAGCAGGACCAGGGATGAGATCTGGCAGCTGCAGACCCAGAAACACCACAAATGGAAAAGCAGATTAACCATGAAAAAGAAATTGTGGTTAAAGCATTTATGGGCTAAGATAAACCAAGTACACCTGTGAATAGAGGCGTCTGAGACATAAATAAACTGCAGAGAGGAACATGCTTATGCAGAGAGTGGGAATCCTAAAAATGTGAATTTATTCTCTTTGCCACCCAGGGGAGCCAGAGACTCATGAAAATCTTATTCAAAGCTGTCAAAGTTACAAGCCAGGGCAGGGAAAAGCAGTATTTCAGTGTAGACTTTTGCAGTTGCAGGTAATAACAACAACAAAACAATCACTAACCAACAAAATGAAACAACTGAAACAAAAGGGAATGTATTGATCCACATAAGTTGGAAGATTTGGGGGGCAGCTCATCGGGACTTGCTTTTTCTCTGTCCACCTCTCAGCTGACCTTGGTGCTGTCATTTTCCTTATCAGATAGGCCTTCCTTGAGCCGGAGGGGGCAGGGAAAGGATAGAGGCAGACCTGGGAGCTCTGGGGTGACAAGGCTCTTGCAGCTTGTAAGAGAAGAGCCAGTGGGTGTGGCCTGGTGGCTCTGGCAGAAGTCAATGCACAGGGTCACCTGTTCATGCTAGAGGAAAGTCAAACCCACCAGGACCCCAGGGGCTGCCACATAGACATGTTGGGGGACAAAGCATAAAGCTCCCCAACAGCCGGGGAGAAGGACCTTCCATTCGCCACGCCGCTCAGCACAGTGCCAGGCGTCACACCCGTCTCCTTAGATCACTTCCCATGGTCCCTCTGAGAGCGGCATCTTCTATTACCATTCCCAATTTACAAAGGAGAGTAAGACTCTGCTGGATTAGGAAATTTCCCTAAGGACAACCGGTAAGCTGCACAGCTAGGTTTTAAACAGTGAAGCCCTCGCCTGATGAGAAGGGGAGAAACAGTGGGGGGCGGGGCAATGGGGATATTGGGCTCCACAGGCTGGAGCCGTGCAGGTGGTTGGGTGGGAAGGCAGGCAGAGGGAGAAAGCAGAATAAAATGCTTTTAAGTAATTCCTTCCCTTTCTTCAGATAGAGCCTAAATCAAAAAATCTCCAGCAGGTAAACCCTAGAGAATAGGCCACAATTTTTGTTCCATTAGAGCAGTGATTTTCAGTGGGTATGCTGTGGCACACTAGTGTGCTGTGACAGGATCCTAGGTAGCAAAAAATTTTTAAAGATAATTAATTAAACTATTTCCAAAAGAAGTTCAAAGCCCAGTAAGTGTATTCTCTTTTTAACTTTTTTTTTTGATGAACATAATTTAAGTGTACCGTGGAAATTTAACTATAGGTCCAAGTGTGCCAGGAGATTAAAAAGGTTGAAAAACACAGCATTAGGGGCCCATGTTAATATCTGGTGCTGGGTGGTTTGTGGGAATGGAGTGGGGTGAGGTTTGAGGAGTCTGAGCAGGATGGTCCCCATGTCTTATCTCACAAAGAGCACGTCACTAATCCCTGCCCAGGAAGGGACCCAGCATGGGCTGGCAGCTGGGGCTAGGTGGTACCAGGCCTAAGAGGTTCTCCTGTCCTCTGGGGCCTTGACCTTTAGTTACTCAACCTCCCTGGTAACTGAGACCAGTGGGTCTGCACTGAGTCCAGCAAGGGTGGGGGCAGCCTACAGAGTTGAATCTTGGAAGCCAGTTGGGGCAGTGGGAGAAATGGGTGGGGAGGCTGACTGCACTCACTGCACTGAGAGTGTTTCATTTTAAAACGTGAACTGGAGATCTCTGGAAAGCAAGGGTTTGTGATCAGAAAACTAGCATTTCAGTTTCTTCTTGAATTGAGGCGAGTGCTCTGGAGTACACTAGGCAATGGGGGAATGGGACGACATCCAGAGCAGATGTGACCTGGAAACAGATGGAGGCCATAGCCTGAGAATCCAGGCCTCACTCTTGAAAATCTGCCTCACCTGTGACTTGACTCTGGGTACTGCAGGATCATAGCCCAAGCTCTGAATGGTTTTATGCTATCTACTTAGCTTTTCTTAGCTTTCTTTTAATTTTACCTATAATTTTTAAACTTTATACACTATATTCTGTTTTAGTTGTGCTCAAAAGAGAAAAAGGCCAAAAAAGAAAAAAATATGTGAGCTGTGTTGGTGTTGACAGTATGTGGATGTCCTGGGCATCCTCCTGGTCCTGTCCCACCTCAGCCACCTCCTTGAGTTTCTACAGAGGACAAAGGGACCCCATTTCTCTGAGGCCTTTGCTTCAAACCCCAAAGCAGGAATCTGGTGTGGGTTGAGGTTGCTTGGGACAATGGCAGACCCGAGGGGCATCCTGAGCTTCCCCTGGCAAAATCGAACACATTTACTACTCTGATACTGTAGTGTCCATCAAGTGGCTACTAAGTGCTGGGCACTGGGTATTCACAGACTAAATCCTTGCCTCAGGGAGCTGGCCTCTCCTCAGGGAGATGTTCTAATAGAGGAAGCAGGCCAAAAAATAAACAAAAAAACTTGCTGTAAGCAGTGGGAAGAAAACTAGCACAGAATAAGGAGACAGGTGGTACAGGGAAGGGTGCGTGTGTGTCTGTGCCTGTGTGTGTATGCACTCCTACTTAAAATAGGGTGGTAACAAATAAGCAGAAACCTGAAGGAAGTGAGGAGTGACATACAGATTTGTTAGGGATGGGACTTAGAGCAGAGAGGAAAACACACGCAAAGGTGCTGGGATAGAAGCCGGGTGGGGATGCTTCCAGAGAAGCAAGGAGCCCCATGTGCCCAGAGTGAAGAGCCAAAGGCAAGGGTGACAGGGGAGTGGGTCAGAGAGGGAGTGGGAAGATCACCTAAGGCTCTGTAAGACACAATAATTACCTTTTACTTAAAAGGACCATGAAATCTACAAAGGAAGGAAAAAGGAAACTTTATCTTCAGAGTAACAATCTGCAGATTGGGGGACATATCCTCCAGGGGAACCGTAAGCATGCACGCCGCAGATGCACTGAAGCCTTCCAGAGTCTGACTTACTCAGCTGGTTTGGGAAATGTCTATGAATATTTACAGCAAAGTCTAGCCACTAGATTAGCACACGCACAGTGAATTAACATATATGTAACATACATCCCACGTGCACTTTGAGGCAGGGTTTTAGCATTAATATGAGGTAGAATTCGGCCCTTTTGTTGAAAACTGAAGTGCAGGGTACATAGACATTTTGTGAACACTCTGTGTGTTTGGCTGGAACTGCTTTAGGGACTGTAGCTGCTTATCAGAAAGGAATGTTTATAAGGCTGTTCTCCTGCCAAACTGGCTGCTGGCAGGACCTTAAGGCAGAGATGTCTGACTGGTCAGCTGGTGTCAAGCAGTCCATCAAGGTCAGTTGGGCAGTGTTTTCTCTGGAACAGGCTTTTGCCTAATTGCAAGAGAAAAACTTTATGGCAAACCTTAAAGTAGTTAACAATACAGGTGTACGTGACCAAACCACGTCCCTGCTATGTCTGCTGAATTCTCTTATGTTAGCCACGGAGAGTCCATCTAGCCTTGTCAGCTGGGGATACAGTGTTGACATGCCTGAGTGAAATACAAAGCCATCAGAGTTTTGAGCAGAGGAGCAAGGTGACATGTGTGATTCTCCAAAGTTAACTCTGGGTGCTGCCTGAAGTCTAGACCAACAGAAATACCATATAATATGAGGCACAAATGTGAGTTTAAAAAATTTTCCAGCAGCCATTTTAAAAATTAAAGAGACACAGGTGACAGTAACTTTAATACATTTGCTTTAGCTTAATATATTTAAATATTTAACAGTTCAACATGTATTCAGTATAAAAAGGCTTACCGAGATAGTTTATATCTTCTTTTAATACATGAAATCTTTGAAATCTGATGCCCATTTTACTCTCGCAGCACATCTTAATTCATAATAGTCACATCGAAAGTGCTTAACTGACCTACATGACTTGTTACCAGATGGTACACAGCACAGGCCCACAGTGCACAGCACAGGTGCATGCAGGGTCACCTGAAGGATGTTCTTGCCAAGAACAAGGGCCAGCAATGCATAAAGAGAAGAGCATCTCCTAAGGCTCAGGGTGGAGCCTGGGGACTCCCACCCCTGCTCCCTGAAGGGAGATGGAAGAACCCTACTGGGAACAGCTCCAGGCCCCACCTGCGACAGCCATATTGGAAGAAAAGAGTCTGCAAGAGGCCCTCCTGCAGGCTTAGCGCTGAAATCTCTTCCTCAGCACTGGTCACTGTCTTTATCCCCTGATTATTATGTAGAACCTCACCTTCCTTATCAGCACTCTTCACCTGCTGTGCTCTTTGTGGGGCAGAGGGAAGCCTTGTCCTCCTCTGGAGGCCACAATTTCCTCATTTCTGTTCTTGGCTTTGTAAAACCAAACTAAATTTGGCCTGAGGATGCCTTATGTAACACACAGCAACCTAACATAGTAAGTAATCTAACGGAAAGCCTAATTTTGGAGTATACTCTTGTAACAAATAGCTCAGCCAATTATAGGTGGCCAACTGAGTCAAATAAGGCAAAAGGCCAAGTTGTAACTAATTATGACGTCTCTGCTCCTCTCTTCTATTTTCTGTCCATGAATGCCCCTGACCAGGTTGTGTGCCAAAGTTCTTAGAATCTGGTTGGTTCTGAGGGCTGCCCAATTAGTGAATCGTTCTTTGCTCAGTTAAACTCTGTTAAATTTAACGTATCTAAGGTTTTTCCTTTTAATATCATGTTGACCCCAATACATTTGATGATGTGGCTAACCCCAACCACCCTTCTATTGCTATCCTGAGAAAAGACTAGGGGAGAAGCCGGGGCATCCCTACTAGGGCCACTATGATTTTCAGGAACTCCTCCTTCCACTAAAAAAAGAAAAAAATATATACAGTAGAACCTCAATAGGCGACCACCTCCTTCAGTTGACCGAAGTTTCATAGATAGGACATGCACCACATATACATGTCAGTACAGTAGACCACCTCTGTGTGTTGATCAGTTTGTTACAGTCCCTTGGGTGGACAACTTACAGAGGTTCTACCGTGTGTGTGTGTGTGTGTGTGTGTGTGTGTGTGTGTGTGGTGTATGGTTACCATTGGGTTGGTAAACAGATGAGTATCTCGATCCACATGTATTATATATTTAAATTTGTTCTTTGATGTGAAAGTTCATTTCCTTTCCCTCTGGTTTTAAAAGAACATAAAACATTGTTGTGAGCCCCTAAAAAAAGTGGGAGCCCTTGGCACTGTGCCCGCTGTGCCTAACACACAAGATAGCCCTGACGCCTTCACAGAATTACCTTCCCTGCCTTTCCCATGCTGCCTCCACACCCTTAATCAGTAAAATGGATATTTAGGCCCCTCAAAAATCTTTATGAACGTCTCTCAGATATGGATCTAGGAGCCTCTGAAGTGGATTGGGACAAGACATTAATTGTTATACTCAGGGTCACACTCTATAATAGGCAGAGAGATCTGTAATGAGTTATTTCAATGCCCACCTTAGGCTGCCTGGCAGGTTTTTAAGGAGAGTATTAGGTATGAACCCAGCTCAAATAATACAGTGCTATATTTAAAACAACCCAAACTTTGCATCAATATATAACATTTTAACTGTATGGACCCTGTCATTGTTTCCTATAGAACAGTTAAAGTTGAAGAGACATGCAAGCCATGTACTTTTCTCGCTTCTCCCTATTCTATGCCCAGGCGCCTGGTGGATTCTGGATTGTTCATGCATTTGCCCAGTCTGAGCTACCTGCCACTTCAGTTAAAATACCTCCGTCACCACCATCTATCTATCCTGTCACTGGGCAGTTCAATCGTAATTTGGTTCTCCTCCTTCCAAGCATGTTGTGGGATAATGCTTTCCCTTTAAACTTGTGCCTGACCGTGTGACGTACTCTGGCCAACAGAATGTGAACGGAGGGTGAGACTCCTTACGACAGCGTACAATTTACCATGTTCTCTTTCCCTGCAGTGTGTTGCTGATGGTTGCCCGTGTCTCTGAGAAGCTGAGCCTCCTGCCGACCCGAGGTGGACATGCACTGTGAGCAAAAATAAGACTTTTCTTTTTAAAAGAAAATGACAATGAAGCATAACCTAACCCACTTCCATAGTTGCATTTCTCCATTTCCAGGTCTCTTTTGTGCCTCACTTTTCTAAAATTCTTAGGGGTCAAGGTAAAAGATAAGAATATAAGAGCATGTGTTAAATTATATTACTATTATCTATCCATGTCAAGAATGCTCTGCTTGTGGTGACCTTTCCCCTGAAAGCATGTAACCCTTCTTCCCTGCTCAACTCACGTGTGGCCAGGCAACTTACTATGGCCAGTGAAATGTAAGCAAAAATGATGTGTGGTTTGCTGGGCTTTTCCCCCTCTGCCACAGCGACTGCTAATTCCCAGGAAGGGACTGCCTTGCCCTCCTGGTCCCAGACTCATGACAACCTGAGCAGAGCTGCCCTTGGCTTTTGACCGTCATGTAGAATACAAGAGAAACACATCCTTGTTATGCCAGCCTCTGAGAGTATTGGGGTCATTTGTCACTGCAGCATAACATAGCCTAACCTGACAGATACATAACACCACCTCAAACCCACAAAATCTCATCAAATTGCAGAACTGAATATTACCATCACTGCTGAAGAGGACTCCTCAGATCTCCTCCTCACTCTAGGCCTCCCTTCTCAAAGTGGATGGAGTACTTTAACTCATAGTTATCCTTCCAATCATTCCATGTTTTTGTCTCCTTAAAAGGTGTGTTGGTCTACTTATTCCGGAGGGCCTGCTGGGGTCTGACTGATTGATTACATTCAAAGACCTTTTCTAACCTGTGCTTTGCTACTTGTCTTGAAGGTCAGGACTGACAGGAGACAGGTCCTTTTTGACTTCCTGCTGAGGGAATAGGTCCTTCCTGTCTACTCAACTGCCTGGGCAGGTGGACTTGCTCTGCTCTGCAGACACAGCCATATTAGATTTGGAAGGGAAGACAGAGGAAGCAAGAGACTTCACTCAAGCCTCCTGGCCTCAGCCCTGTTGATTCCGTTTATCCACTTTAACTGGAGGCCAGCAGTGGGCCTGCCCAGTTGTCATTCAAGTAGTATTTTGGCTACTGTTCCTTGGGTGTGTGATACTTAGGGATAAATCCCAGAGGGAAGAATGAATGAGTGGTCTGATTACCCCAAAACCCAACTTAAACCCGAACTCCTTTAACAGTATACACAATCTATGTGTATCAATTTCCTTCTCAGTAGGTTTCCCAAACAAGAGCAGCATTCTAAATAGCCAGTGTATTATTCATCCATATTATTGTCACCAAACAGCCCTTAGCAGAAATTTAATGTTATCTTGGGGGAGAAGCAAACAAGAGAACAAAATAAAGAATAAGCACTCAGTCAAGACCCTTTTACAGGTGCATTTCAAATTGTTCTTTTTTATTCAAGTTTTTTTTTTTAAAGCTGTGTTGTTTTGGGGGATTAATTATAGGAATAGAAGGAAATGAGGATACAGAGCTCCTCACAGAGTTGACTCACATTCACTCAGCCACCTTCCCCATTAGGCAGACACAGGGAGCAAGGGGATGTGGCCGTCCTCAGAGAAGTCACACGCTTGATTATTAGCACATTAATTCATCGCTGTCTGCGTAGCTCTGCCAACCTCACTATATTCTAAGCAACTAGTCAGAGCACTGTGGAGGACCACACACAACACTATTTTTTAAAGATGCTATTTTCTGCAAGTATTTCACAGTCAGATAATTCTCATAAGAAAAAGCACTGAGCCTTGAATGCCCAAACTGAATAGAATTTTCAGAAATGGGAATTGTGACTATTTTAAAGTATATTCCTATTGTGTATTTTTTTTCTGTCTGATATTAGACCTGCATGAATAACTGGGCTTTTGGCTTGTTTGGGGAAAGACTTTCACATTTGCAAATTAATGACCCAATCCTAGCTGAGATGGTAATGTCCAAATACTTCATTTAATAAACAAACCCAGCTCCGGATTTTTTAAATAGCCCCGGACCCTGTATTGGACTGTCATTCATTTATGCCCTAAGGCATCAATCCGTGGCTGACAGAAGAGAAAACCTAACTAAGCACACGAGTGGGGACAGTGTGAACGGAGGAAAGTGAATTCACTTGACTTTTAAGCTGCAGTTATTCAGATAAGCCAGTCAAAACCCCAACTTGGGCAATCCATCAGTACTGAGGAAATTATGGGCACTTCAAACTATCTATTTTAAAAAGCCTATTTCTAATTTCATCTAAGTTAATTCAACAGGCATTTATGAACACCTGCATTGTTTCAGGCTCTGTGTGGATACGGTGGCAAACAGAGCACAGGAACAGAATTATAACAGAATGTGCCTGACGCTGCGAAGACGATAGAAATACACCTCACAGAGTGTGAACCCTGGGCTGGGGCTGGGGCTGGGGTTGGAGACAAGACAACCTATTGAGATAGGAGAAGAAAAAATAGTAGAACCTGTCTTTATTTTTTATCTTATGCTTTAATTTTTTATCTTTGTATGTTTTTAGATATAAATAATTAGCATTATGTGCAGTAGCAGCACACATGATCTATAGCTAGACACAGGTGGATATGGTGCAGAGACGACTTTTTTGTTTGTTTGTTTTTGAGACAGGGTCTCATTCTGCTGCCCCAGGCTAAGTGTCCTTGAGGTGCCATCATCTCTCACAGCAACCTCAAACTCTTGGGCAATCCTCTTGCCTCAGCCTCCCAAGTAGCTGGGACTACAGGCATGTGTTATTATGTATGCCTGGCTAGTTTTTCTATTGTTCGTAGAGACAGGGTCTCTCTCTTGCTCAGGCTGGTCTCCAACTCCTGAGCTCAAGCAATCCACCCAACTCAGCCTGCCTGAGTGCTGGGATTATAGGACTGAGCCACCACACCCGGCCAAGGACTGCTCAACTGTTTAGTACCCAAGGGGAACTGAACAGGGGATACTGTAATCTGATCTAAGATGCAGAGGACTCAGGAAGAGTTTACTGAATAAACAGCATTTGATCTGAATCTTACAGGAAGCCTGCGATTTTGCCAGGCAGAAAAATGGGAGGACCATTTTAGTCAGAAAGAAAACACTGCAGTGTTTTCTAACATGGGTGAAAGAATATTTCTCTTATAGAGAAATGTAGTGTGACTCGAAAGTCCTGCACCCATGGGTGGGAGGAGACAGGTGAGAGGAGAGAGAGGCAGAGCTCACGGGAGAAAGGCTGACACCAGAGAATAAAGAATTCAGGTTGTGGGGGCGGCGCCTGTGGCTCAGTGAGTAGGGTGCCGGCCCCGTATACCAAGGGGGGCGGGTTCAAACCTGGCCCTAGCCAAACTGCAAAAAAAAAAAAAAAGAATTCATGATGCAAGTTCAGGAATCTATTGTACCCCACACGGGGAGGAAAGAGAAGGACATGGTCTTCTGGATAATCAGACTTTTCATTGCCCACTGGACCAATCTGGGATTTCTTCTTAAGTCATGATGCTAAGAGTGGGTCTCTTTCTGTTGGAGGGTAAATGAAGAGTCCCCCCTCCAAAAGTGAAACCCTGCCTCACTCAGCTTATAAAATGTACCTCTGAGCTAGAGAAGCCCTCTGTTTTTCTAGAATTGAACCATAATGAGTCTTCCGGCAAATCCGTATTGTTGGTTAGCACAATATTGATCTCAGGAGGGTTAGATATTCATTATCTTTGGACTCACTCTCTTTTCTATTCCTAGTAATATTTTATTCTCATTACTAGACATGGGTCTAAAATCACAAATAACCAAATGCTGGAAGCAAATTCCCTCTTGAACAATCTACAGCACTTGGCATTGTGGGCAACCTTTTTGTACTAGCCATGGGTCTTGGTTGCGAGCAACAGAAATAGCTCTGGCTGGCTGATTTAAAGAGAAAAGGAAGAAAAGAATATTAAGTGGCTCAACTAATCTTGGGGTCAGGGTGGGCACAGTAGATGGGCAGGGAACCAAGCTTGAAGGCTAAAGCCAAGAATAAGTGCCCAAATCATGCTGGAGGTGTATGTAGGGAAACTGCTGCCAACCCTGGATGCTACTGCCAGGGTCCTCAAACTGTAGCCCACGGCCACATGAGGCGGTGTGATTGTATTCATTCCTGTTTTGTTTGTTTACTTCAAAATAATATTTGTGCAGTGTGCATAGGAATTTGTTCATAGTTTTGTTTTGTTTTTTTTTAAACTATAGTCCGGCCCTCCAACGGTCTGAGGGACAGTGAACTGGCCCCCTGTTTAAAAAGTTTGAGGACCTCTGGACACGGGTGACACCATTCACCAGAGTGCACCCCGCAGCGTCCTTAGCTTCTCGCTCAGAGCCTGGGCCACAAGTGCTGATGGGCAGAGTCTAGGTTGTTCCCCTGCTTCCTGCTTTTCTAACCACGGTACTTAGCCCATGTTCCAAACATCAGAATCACATTCTAGTTCCTTTTGGATAATCCCTCAACTTTTTTGATTTACCTTTCATGATAAGTCTCGCACCCACCTTGTTCGTCTAATCCTGTAGCCACCAAACTAGTTCAGCTCCTTACTGACTTACGTCTGGACTACTGCAACAGTCTGAAAACAAGTCTCATTGTCATCTCTCACCGGTGCATCCTGGACTCTGGCCTCTTCTTAATGGGCTCCTGTGATGGGTGTCAGTCTCTTAACACAACAGTCCTACTGACTATGAACAAAGTATAGTTTTGTAGATTGCCATTCAAGGCCCCAACCGTCCTGCCTCAACTTCCCTACTTGTTTAAGCATTACATAGTCTAAGATTTACTTCAAACATTTAAACAAACTGAGGAACGTTGTCCCGTGGGGATAACAGAAAGAACAATATGTTGATTCCAGTCGTTTAAAGTCCCCAGCATACTTCAGTTTCTCCCTGGTCTCAATCGGCCCCTCAGGTCCTTCAATGAATCAGGGCCACTTCCCTGAGCAGACACAACATGCACCTCAAGATTCAGGGTTCTCTTCTTCCTTCTCTTTTATCTTATGTCCCTCCCAGAGTAGTTTTCAATGTGCAAGGCAGAGAACCACAAACAAGACTTACCTACCCTTGAGGGCCAAAGAACACGGCAGGACACCTCAAGCAAGATAATTCCAACATCCGCTTGACTTGATGTTAGTAATATGCTATTTCTACAAATCATATTTTCATTTGTGCAAGACAATTATGCTACAGCTATTTTCTTGTTATTGCAGTTGGGAAATTGTGATGAAAATACGTTTTTAGAAAAAAGACATAAAGCATGTTTTGGTTCTAACTTCTTCAATTAAAATAAATGATGTCTGTATCTCTAAGCCTAACCTTCCTCTTGCTGATGATTAAGAAGTGCTTGGCCTGGTTGGTTGCACCCTCCCCAGGTGTAGTGCCCCACTCTTATCTTCTCATCCCATCTACCTATATTAGCAATACTTTTTTTTTTTTTTTTTTGGCCAGGGCCGGGTTTGAACCCACCACCTCCGGAATATGGGGCCGGTGCCCCACTCCTTGAGCCACAGGCGCCACCTGATACTAGAAATAGTATTTCCTGACATGATTAACTGTGGCCCCACTAGTCTACCAGCCATGTCTTCATTTCCCCCTTTTCCATTTCTACCAGATTCTTTCATTTCATGTCCTTTGTTCAAATCCCACCTGTTCTCTGAAACTACCCTCCATCATTCAAGCTGGAGATTCCTTTCTTCCAAGAACACTCAGAAGCACTCAAATGATCTGGATTTCTTTTCTACCTGCCTTGCTCAGTAATTATTCCTGTGGTTTCTTAGAAAATAGGAAAGATCTGTACAAAAGTAAGATACCATTGTTTGTAGTTTTATCTTTTCAAATATTTTGTGAGCTCCTGCAGGGCAGAGATTGAGTTCTCCACCTGGTTTCATGTCCTAGCATCCAGCACAGCATCTTTTCTGAGTAGTTGTCACGTTGTAGGTTGCAAGCACAGAGGAAGTGCAGGGTGATTGGCAGGGAAGTACTCACCAGCACCCAGCTCTCCTCTGCTCTCAGAGGACCCCTTCCTTTCCTTTAATGAACTATGAAGAGGAGTCACTTATGGCACTTTCACTGGACACGTCTGATTGCTGATGCCTGGACCTCCAGCTTGCCCGCCCCCCTGCTACCATGATTGAGGGGGACTTGGGCTGAGATGGGACCAGCCTGGGTCACTGACAATGGGCAACAGCTGGCTTGGAGGGTTACCCAGGCCAGCAGCAGACTTGGCAGGACTGAGAAAGCCTTTGTTATGTTAAGCCACTGACACTTGGGGGTTGTTTGTTACTGTGATATAAACCTGCCCATTGAACTGATACTTATAATTTTAAATCTCTAATGATTGGGGCTTTAATTAGGTGACTTTGACACAAAGCGGGTAACTGAGAAATCTGGCAGCTCAGATACAATAAATTTAAAACTAAACACAGAGCAATCGAGCACAGTGGGTAGGAGAAAGAGTCTACAGCCAGACTGATCAGGGTTTTAGTACCAGCTAATTCTTAACTTACAAAGTATGTGTCCTGCACTGGCAGTTCTCAATTTTTTTGGTTTCAGGATCCCTTTACACTGAAAAATTATTTATGATTCTAAAGCACTTTTCTTAATGTGACGTATATCTATGAACAATGACTGTATCAGAAATAAATTGAGAAATGTACACATATTAATTCATTGCACACTAATAATAAAAAACCCATTACATGCTCCGTGCCTATGACTCAAGCGGCTAAGGCACCAGCCACATACACCTGAGCTGACAGGTTCGAATCCAGCCTGGGCCCGCCAAACAATGACAGCTGCAATCAAAAAATAGCCGGGTGTTGTGGTGGGCACCTGTAGTCCCAGCTACTTGGGAGGTGGAGGCAGGAAAATCGCTTGAGCCTAGGAGTTAGAGGTTGCTGTGAGCTATGATGCTACAGCACTCTACCTAAGGTGACAGCTTGAGGCTCTGTCTCAAAAATAAATAAATAAATAAATAAACCCATTACATGTTAATATGCTCTATTTTTATCAAAAACATATTTTCTGAATAAAAAAAATTAGTGAGAAGAGTATCATTGTTTTACATTTAAAAAATCCCTTTAATGTCTGGTTTAATAGAAGACAAGTGGGGCTCTTATCTGCTGTTCTATTTTATCTGTTGGGATATGTTGTTTTGGCTGAAGTAAATGAAGAAAGTCCAGCCTCAGATATATAGTTGAAAAAGAGACTTAAGAATATTCTAACAAACTTTTCATATAATTGTGGACATTCTTCGACATTATACTAAAACTTCAGACAATGGGGAATTTCTTAAAGGTTAGTTGCAACTGGAATCTGAAAATCATACTAGAGTTCATATTGCTATATTAAAATCCCTTGGTCTATCTTATTAAAGTCTATTCACTGGATGGAAATTTCACCCATGCTTGTTTTTGTATCATCGTACCCAGGTCATTTGGCAAATGTTTCTTTCATGAAAGTATGCAAGTCTTCCAAATGTTGATATGTTTCATTACGCAGTATTTAAAAATCACATTTGTTAACACCACCACTGATGTCATTTAAGGATCAGGAAGTTCATAACAGCAGATACAAGTTTTCCAACATTCTAATTCCATATGAAAGCTTGAATTTTATCACTGCAACAAAGTGCATCAGTTATTTTCCCTGATGTAACAGGCTCACATTATTTTTGAGAAAATATATGCCCAGCCCCTAAGTCTGGAAATACTGTAGTTTGTCAGTTTTTCTATCAATTAAACAGAACAGAGTGTCCCCTGAAGAAAGGAGCTAGCTCAGCTTGCAACTCTATCTCAAAAGCGTTTTTCCTTGAGACATCATCCTTTGATATGCATAAGTAGTTTTACACATGCCCCTCAATTCATCACACAAAATATGAAAAAGATGTGTGCCCAAGGGTGTCATTTCATAAACTGAGTAATTTTTACTGCTTCATCAAGGACTCTCTTTAGTGAACTTGGCTTATTCTATTTATCTTTCCCCTGTTAAGTACAGTTTGGTGCCATTACCTTGATTAGTGCTGTGGTGAGAAGCAGCACTTTTATCCACGATTATTTTTGCACCATAGGTGGAAATTTTACACATAGAACAAAAGCAAGTGATGTTTTGGCATGGCTGTAAAAATAGCTTTGGCCTTGCAAATCTGGGCACCCTGAACGAGTCTCGGGGAGCTCTAGGACAACTGCTGTCCTTAGGCAGCCACTTAACCTCCGCCAAATAGGAATGACAGGAATAAAGCTGTTTGGAGAATTAAATATTGTTCAACGTGAAATAATGCATGGAAAGCACTTAGCAGAGCGCCTGGTATACAATAAGTATTCAGTAAGTGTTCACTATCACCATTAATCTACACATATTGTGAGGGCATTGCTATCATTTATACTCATAGTATGATACTCTTTCATTTTGCTCCACAAACTCATTCCTCTTGTAGATAGACACTTTAATTAATTGCCTCATCTGTTCCCTCTGCAGCCTCTCTCTTTACTCCAGCGGGATAGACTCACAAGTGCAATTGAGCTGGCTCTGTCATGCCTTCACAGAGACCCCTCCCTTCCATTCCTGCTAGTACTCCCCCCACCCCCACCCCTGGGAAGAAACATGATTCCATTAAAGACGGTTCTGGCTGTTGGTGTTTGATCTGCTTGAGGCTCTGGTTACTGATCTGTACAATGGGAATAATAATAGTCCCTTCATTTTTGTTTTTGTGAGGATTAACCAAAACATTTGCAAGTAACTAACAGAGAGCCCAGCTTAGAACATGTGTTCAGTACATGTTAGCTTACCTCCTTTCCTCTTTTCTCATATTCTTTTAGCAAGTCTTTTTTTCTTTCCCTTGCCCTCTATAATCCATCCAGGCCATTGTCATGGCATGAAGGTGCTTCTTGCAGCACTTCTCATTCGTTAAATCAGTGCCCGATTCATAGGAACCAAGTGTTCATGATGTGACATCTGATCGAAATACCCCTTATTTCTCTGATAAGGGTAGAAGAGCTAGGACACAAAGTTGGCCTTAAGAAATAGTCTTTTTTTTTTTGAGACAGAGTCTCACTTTGTCACCCTGGATAGAGTGCTGTGACACTGTCACAGCTCAGGGCAACCTCCAAATCCCTCTTGGGCTCTAGTGATCCTCCTGTTCAGCCTCACGAATGGCTGGGACTACACGTGTACACCTCAGTGCCTGGCTAATTTTTCTGTTTATAGTAGAGATGGGCGTCTCTCTCTTGCTTAGGCCTATGTCAAAACTCCTGAGCTCAAGTCATCCTCCTGCCTGGGCTTCCCAGAGTGCTAGTATTACTAGCACCCAGCCAAGAGCTACAGTCTTGCAGTTGAGGTTTTGGTCATCACCTGCTGAAACAGCCTTCCATCTCTCCATGACCTTTACTGTCCTGCTCAATGGAAGGTCAATCTCCTTAATACAGCCACCCAAGACCCTCTTCCATGCGGCCCCTCACTGTTCCTCTGTGCTGCACAAACGGAGCTCCCCCCAGCCTCTGAACTCTCTAGCTCCTGGCTTCCATGGCCTTGCTCGCCAGTCCCCTCTCCTTGAAATGCCCTTCTCCTCTCCTCCCCACCCACAGCTTCCCCACACCTGAACGGTCTCTGTGGCCCTGCTGCTAGAAGCACTTTCCTTCTCCCCGCCCTCCTAACTTCCCTCCTACATTTCTTAGGGGACCCACATGTTCTAGGCAGGCTCGTGGCTATTTCTTTGTGTCTTGGTCCTCTCGATTAGGCTAATCCTCCCCAAGAAAATTCACTTCCCTCCCAACCACAGTAGGCCATATGAGGGCCTCACATAAGCAATTGCTCTGTGACATGTTTGTCCATGGATACATGAAAATAAGGTTTCTTTTTTTTTTTTTTCCTGAGACACGGTTTCACTCAGTTGCTCAGGCTGGAGTACTGTGGTGTCTGGACTGCTAATCCACTTTAGGCCTGAAACTGAGTGAGAAGGTCCAGAAGGGGGGAAAGAGCTGGAATCTGATCTGTCTCTTGGTCTTTGCTAGTACACGAATAGGGTGCCCAGAGCCCCTTCCAGGCATGGGGACAGGCAGCTGGCTGGGAGATGAGTGAGGAGGCAGCTGTACCACCTTGTCACCCCTCCCCAGCAGCCACACTGCTCTGGGCTGACGTGCCTGTGTGTGCTGTGCCTCTACTCCTTTTCTCAGCCCAGGAATCTGCTATTTCTCTTCTAAGACCCCGTACTAAAGTCAGTTCTTCTTTCTTGATTGATTCCAACAGCCGTGGTAGATTCTGTTTTCCCCCGTGTGTTCCTATCTACATGCGATAGCATATGATGGTAAAATAAGCCAAGAACATTAATGTCTTTGTACTTGGACTGTGAGGCCTTAGATGCAGGGCCGTGTTTTACGCTTTTTTTTTTTATTTTACATTTTCCCCAGAACTTAGCAAAGGGCATATCAGCTAGAAGGTGTTCACCATCAGTTGAATAAATTAATGAATGGGGTTCAGCCTTTTGGGCCCCAGTACAGTTGTTATAAGATGAAAAACCACCTGTCTGGAACTTGTTCATTAGATTATTTGGCTATCTATAGTTTTGTAAATATGTCTTTATATTCTCGTTTAGCATTTAGAAAATTCTTTAAAAAATTACCAGTTTGTTTTAATCAGGTTGCAGTGGAGGTCTCCCTCCCTGACCAAAAAAGGTAGATGATAGCTTCTCCCCTTGCCCTCCCCAACAAGGAAAGTTCCAGGTGCTAGCATGGGGTTGACAGCCGGGATTAAGGTGAGTGAACCCCAAGAAGAGCTGTGGGCAGCTTTTTCACATCACAGTCTTAGAGTTTATGAAATTTGTCTTTTTCTTCTCAAAGTTATCCCCTTATAATTGGTGTTACAGACGAGCAGTGCCTTTTAGTGTCCTTAGTGGGAGCATGTTTGCTCTAAGAAACTCTTTCAACTTCTGAGTGGGAGAGAGAACTCCCAGAAAGTCCATTTATCATATGACTAGGGGAAGTGAAAGGCAATCCTTTTTAAAATGTGAGTTATGGAGTGTTGTAACGTGCCATTTATCTATGTCGACTGTGGAAAGGAAGAATGCCAGGGAAAGTTTATTACTGCAACAGTGCACTCCGCATCGTGGTGAGGACTCAAGTTTCCACACCTCATTCTGGAACAGTAGCATTTGAACATAGTGAATTTTGATGAGATCACTGATTAAACACCAAGAGCTGCTTACAAACATGGAGTAAGCATTTGAATTTGCGTAATTATCAGTTTTCTTAAACTCACCTTGGTTGCATGTTTAATATCTAACATTTTCAAGGAGTATTTTCTTAGGAGAAAGCTAAACAACTCTGGAATTCAGAAGCAATCTAGAACTCTCAACTAGGCAGGTAAATTTTAGCATTTTCCAAAGAAGGATAAAATCAATGCAGTCAACCATAAATTTGAAGAGCTTGACTAAAAAATGAAATGGAAGAATTTCTACCTTTCTTTTCCTTCCCATCAAAATGGCACTGCCATCAGACCACAAACCTTAGGTGAATGGAACAAACAGCACTATTTGCATTTAAACTAAGTGGATGACACACGAAATATTTAGTTCTCACTTTTAAGAAGTCAACATAAACCACAGATAGAAATCCATTGTCTCGAAGACTTATAAAAAAAAAAAACAACAAAAAAACCCCAGCAGCTATTACAGAAACAAACGACAATACTATCCTAATGCATGAAGGCAAAGCCCCCTAAACGTATTCAGGTTTACGGTCCTCAAGCCAAGCGACATTTATTCAGTATCCACTTCTCCCGTACATCCTACTTATACTCCGGGGGCCTGGGAAGGGTCCCTATTAAATGCTTAGCTAGTAGGTGAACATTGTACGATCTCCCAATGAAGCTTCCCCACATCTCTGTATTTCAATTTAATTCATTTTTATCTTATGCTTTGAACAAAATTGCACCCTCCCTCTGCCATTATGGTAAACACTTAAAATTATATTTATAGAAAATTACATTCGCACAAACTTGTATTAAAAGTCAAATTCCAGGCCTAGGCTATTGACCAAATTTAATTTAAAGAAGATACTAAGTAAATTAGCTGAGCTCATTAAAAACACCTTCATCAAAGTAGAATATTGGTGCCAACAATATTAACAGTTGAGTCATTGATATTTTCCCCCCAGCAGATGTTACATTAGCAGGGAGGAATGTAATCACTCTCCCTTTACTTTGTGAGTAATGAGAGGGGGAAGGTGGAAGATGGGGCTCAGGTAAAGAGGGGTGGAGACTAGTGGCCAGAGGGAGCAGGGGTCAGACGCCTGGAAGGAGGGCGCTGTCCTGGCGGAACAGCGGCCACATCCCTCCGCAGCCCGTCCGGCCAGACCCGCTGGCCACAGCCGGGAGCCAGGCGGGCGCTGGACGCGCGCTCAGGGGCACTGCCGCTCGCGGCCGCCAGAGGGCGCGGCCGGAGACGGCGCGGCGGAGCCGGGGGAGGAGGGGAGCCGGCGGAGAAGGGTCAGCCGCGGCGGAGGGCGGCGGCGGCGGCGGCGGCGGCGGCGCAGCTCCGGTCTCCGCGCGTCTCCGTCCCCGCGCCCAGGTAGAGGGCGCATCCTCCGCCGCCCAGATGCGGCCGTCCGCTTGCCGCCCGGCGCTGCCGGCGCTGGCCGCGCTCCTCACCTGCTCCCTGGGTAAGTAGCGGGCGGCCCGGGCGCGCACGGGAGCGGCGTGGGCTTCGTGGGCGCAGCCTCTCGCGCCCGCGTCGGAGCGGGGAAGGAGGCTCCGGGCGGCCCAGCCCCGCTCCGCCGGCGCCCGCGTCCCGCCGTCCGGTCCCCGCCGCTCCGCGCCGGCAGCAGCGCCCTCTCGCGGCGCCCTGGTGGGACCCGGCGCCCGGGACCCGGGGCGCGCCCGCTCGGCCCCTTTCGGTCTCGGGGGCTCCGTCGCCGCCCCGTCCGCGGACTCGGTCTCCCCGCCTCCTTCCGCCGGGGGCCGAGGGCCGGCGGGCGGCGGGCGGCGGAGCTGCGCCGCGCACACCGCCACAGGAAGCGCAGAGCAACTGTGCAACTGCGAGAAACTTCGGAAAGAGGACGGCGGCGGCGGCCGTCCCGCCCCTCTGCCTTCCGCCCGCGTCCTGCCCGCCCGGCAACGGCCCGGAGGCTGGACACGGGCGGCCGCGGGGACGAGAGACGGCGCCCCGGGGTCCGCGCGCCGCCCTGCGAGGCCTTTGGCCCATGCCCTGGCCCCAAGGGTAAGCGGCCAGCTCGGCACCAGCCCTTCCCCGGATTCTGGCCAGGAAGGGAGGACAGGGGTGCCCGCTGGGCCTCAGTGTGAGCGACGCCGTGGAGACGCTTCTCAAGTCCTGGGTCTTCGCTGGGAAATTAGGACAGGTCTGGGAGCAGTGCTCGCTGGGTCTTGTGCTGCCCTAGTCCCCATTCCTGTTTTCCTGCCGTTCTCCACACCGGGGCCTTTCTCTCCTTCGTCATAAAACGATGTGATAAAAGTTTTTAAAAATCCTTGTAATTGACTTTCACGATGAGGTTTGTTCAAGTTGGAAAGTTTGGGTGAAAAATTCTTCCCTTTTCAGAGTATATAAGTATTACAGAGTGTTTCCGGCCTGTGAAAGGGCAGTAATTTCAGATTTTTAGAAGTGGCAGAATGGTGCGGTTTAGGAAAAGACGTAGCGTTCCGCACACTGCTGTTGCTAGCCCACTGGAACCTTGACAGCCGGTTTTTATTTGGATTTAACCTCGTCAAATAAGGACCTTATTTGCTGCTTCTGTGTACTCAGGGCATTTCCATCTAGAGGCTCTCAGTGAGTGTGGGAAAATTGAATGAGATTAGTTGGTAATTAATTGTTCACCTGCATGATTAATTAGGCAACAGTGTAATTAAAAGCGTTAAGACATCTTGGGCAAAGAAGGCTATGCCTGATGGTGGGGAGCAGTGGAATTTGGCTAGTGATCTGCTTTAGCAGAAGAGACATTTCTGGATGTCAGGGCGGGGGAAATGTGAGGGGGGTGGGTGTTGGGAAATTGACTAGGTGACTCCAGGCTGCATCAGTTGGCTTGTTGCCTGGAAGTTTTGTAACTAACCAAAGGGGATGTGGGGGGTAACTGAAATTGGCATTCTATTTATAGCACTGCATTTTATAATCCTGTGCTGGGGGTATAATATTTGTATACAGTGTATGCCATTATGGGCTGAAATGCACATTTATATTGCTATATGCATCTTTTTTTTTTTTAAACAACCCTTAAGGAAATATTTGTACTGTCCACATTTTGATAATTTGCTGAAGGACATTCGGAATGAACTAAAATGTCAACACATTTTTAAGACTATTAGCCTTGTGAAGTTGTCAGATAAGCACAATAAATAAGACATAAAACACATTAAAAAGTCCCAGTGAGACATTTGGGCTTTGTGAATTGGCTTTTGTGGTTTGGTACAGACAGGAGGCTGTGTTCCTCTGTGTCTGAGGTTAATCATGAGGAGCTTTATCAAGCTCTGCTTTGGTGGTGGAGGTGGGACACCAGCATGTATAGCAATGTGGTCCCCACTCAGTGTTCTTGGGATCTTGTCCAAACAGAATGTGACAGGAATCCTGAGCATGTGACCAACCCTGCCATTTTATAAATACCTTAAATATTCCTGTGTTAGATTGGTCTGACTCTATATAGTTTAGTTTCCCCACAAACTGGAGCATATATATTTACGTTTTTGGAGAAAAGTCAACACAGAAAATTTATTTTAAACCCATATGCACATACAGACAAAATTCACTGCAACTTCAGTTCTACCGCATGGCCCCTTTTTCAGAATAAGGTTTGTTCAAGCCTCTAGGTCAATGCTTATTAGCTGTGTAGCTTTTAGTGGCTTTGAGCTGCAGTTTTCTTTAATGAAGGGGAGACATGGACTAGATGGGGGTCCTCAAACTACGGCCCACGGGCCACATGCGGCGGTGTGATTGTATTTGTTCCTGTTTTTTTTTTTTTTTTTTTTTTAATTCAAAATAAGATACGTGCAGTGTGCATAGGAATATGTTCATATTTTTTTTTTTTTTTTAAACTATAGTCCAGCTCTCCAACGGTCTGAGGGACAGTGAACTGGCCCCCTGTTTAAAAAGTTTGAGGACCCCCGGTTAGATGTAATGGAATACTGGGACTTTGCTGCTGCTTAGTTTCAGCACATTGATACCACTGTAGCAGATACCGCTGTGTACACATTTGCCTTTGTCCCTTCTTTTCCTAGCTAAACTCATAAAACTAGGGTTGAGGGGAAGGGTAGAGGAGTGATGGCTGGTGGTGGCAATGTGAAACATTTCTCAGTGGCCTTTGCAAATAAGGGTAGACAGTGAGATATTTGTAGAAATTATGGTGTGGGGCTGCTGGCAATGCTCATAAAAGTGGCCCTGCTGGGATGCAGGCCTTTGGCCTTTTGTTTCATCCTCCTTCCCATTACCCTTTATGCAGAGCTGATGGCTGGAGCCCTGGTGGCCATCTTGTGACATGAGATGACCTTGAAGATGGAAGCTAGTAGTAAGGATGGTGGAGCAGAAGGACAGAAGAACCCTGGATGCCAGATAGCTGTGGCGTGCTATGCCAGCCCTAGATTGGCTGTTTCCAAACTTGTATTGCATGTGATTTATGCAGCCAGTCTTAATCCTAATCAATAGAAGAAGCTTATCTGAACCAATGGTATTTGTAAAATAATAGGTATTAGCTTTTATTTTTTTACATCTCTGTCTCCTCTCTACATAAGCCAAAATTGCATTTCTTAGCACCTGCCAAAATTAGGGATGATTTTTCATGCTGAGCCAGATCTTGCTCAGATTCCTTTCATTACAGTGAGTCAGATTTTAGGATACCATGTGTCAGACTTAATTCCAGGTTGGTTTGTGTTTTCTGATTCTTTTATTTTTTTAAACCCTCTCTTTATTTTGTAAGCAGCATGCAGATGTAATTGGCATAGATTTTAGTCCTTTGGATGGATCATGTTTTGGCTAGGACCCCCAAGCTGGCACAGGCTCCTTGGTCATAGACTTGACCCAGGAGAGTTTGCCTGTAGGCCACAGTCAAGCTCTGGGATGGGTATGGGGAGTGAGGATGCACATCTGCTTCAAAGGATGCAGGGTAGGGAGGAGATGTTCAGACCCTTTTGTTTACTTCCTCAAATGCAAACGTTCTGGCTTCAGTGCTTAAGCAAGTCCTAATAATTGGCCTTATTTGGAGCCAAACTTTTTATTAGACATATTATAAAGCAAGCAAGCATGATCGCTAGGCATAAAGGTACTACTTCTGGGGAATTTGCAAATATTCTATGGCAGGCATCCTCAAACTTTTTAAACAGGGCCAATTCACTGTTCCTCAGACCATTGGAGGACCTGACTATAGTTAAAAAAAACAACAAAAAACTATGAACAAATTCCTATGCACACTGCACATACCTTATTTTGAAGTAAAAAGCAAAACAGGAACACATACAATTCACACCGCTTCATGTGGCCTGTGGGCCACAGTTTGAGGACGCCTGTTCTATGGTCTTGTAGTACCATGTGTAATCCATCTTGGGCATTACACAGATTCTTTCTTGAGGACAATATACTGGAGTCCTCTTACATTACTGTCATCTTTCCCACGATAAAGGAAAAGTAGTGCTGAGTGTCAGAGGCTCATCAGAGAGATGGAGGTCGCTCTGAATACCATGATTTCAAAGTTGTAGTCACTAAGCAAATCCCAAAGAAACCCCATTCAGTGTAGGTGCTGATTTGCATTCCTAGAAAATGTTAAATTTTGAAGTAATATTTAAAGGAAACACTACCCAAAGTCTATTATTCAAAGAGTACTGCCAGGTACCTGCTGTGTGTCCAGTATTAGATTATTGTAGGAAGAAGACAGTTCTAGCCTGTCTCTGCCCTTGGAGAGCTTGCAGTCCAGAAGAGAAGATGATGTTGAACAATAAAGGCACAGAACTAATTGTGGTTCTGCCAGATGCTGGGGAAGAACTGTTCAGGATGCTGTGAGGGTGTGTTGCAGAAAGATAGATGTTTTTCCTGCTCTGGGTCAGGGGTTCCCAACAGTATTGCGCCCCAGGGAATGTTTGTTGCAGTCTGGTGATTTTTTGGTTTTCCCAGGGGCAGGTTTGGCAGAGGGTACTACTGGCCTCTAGAGCCAGGGATGCTGCTAAATGTCCTACAATGCACAGGACAGCTCCACCCCCACCATCAAATAATTAATTATCAGGTGCAGAATGTCAGTAGCCCATGGAGTAGGGCCCAAAGGAGGCTTCCTAGATGATATGACTTAGAGCTCAAACCTGCAGGGGAGGCAGATATCAGTTAAGTGGATGGAGGAAGACAGCTAGTGAAGGGTGGTGAGTGAGTCAAGTGGAGAAAGGACAGAGGACTAGAGCAGCAGTTCTCAACCCGTGGGTCGCAACCCCTTTGTAACAATGAAAATAGATTACGACATTAGGAAGTACGAACCACTGGACTAGAGGCTTTGGGAGAGGTCAGTGGGGCCAGGTTCAGCAGGATCTTCCAGACCAGGGAACATATTTTGGGCTGTGTCATTCCAGTAGCAAGAAGCATTGAGAGGGCTGAAAGGGGACAGTGCCTGATTTCACTTCCATTTTATGAGGCTTACTCTAGATGTCCTGTAGAACAGGAATTGGAGGAGCCATTGTGAACACTGGAGACTGTGAGGAGGCCGCTGGGGACAACCAGGTGAGGGATGATTAAGGATCTCTAAGTATTGGTGATTGATTTGGTACAGTGGGTTGAGAGGAAGGGTGGGGGCAGGGAGGAATCACAGATTTCTGTCACTATCCCTGGATAATGGAGCTGTTTAATGACTGAGGCCCTAATGAGGGAGGACTAGATTAAAAAAATTTTATTTTGGTTCAATATACATCACAACATTTATTAAGTGTAATAAATTTTACGTGTATAGTTCTGTGTCCTTAAGTATTCAGACTTTTTCTGTAATGTACTTTGACTTTTATGGGGAAGTGAGGCTGAGAAGTTGTTTGGGACAAGTTGAGTTTGAAGTGCATCTGAGACTTTCAGATACCACGTCAGGTGAGCAGCTAAATGTTTGGGCCTGGGGCTCAGAGGAGAGGCCGACTGAGGAGGTATTTGAGGGTCCTTAGAGTAGGTGTCAGTTTGAGTAAATGTGTGTCTGTGTGTGTGTCCCAGGCTGGACTTGAACTCCTGGACTCAAGCAATCTTCCTGATGCAACCCACGAATAGTTGGGACTAGTGGTACCAGCCACTGAGCCCAGCTGCCTGCCTGTCAACATTAATTCATTCATTCATTCCTCCTTTCCTCCCTCCCACATCCTTGATTGACAGAATAAAAGTATTTAAGCTTTTAGACAAACTATATGTATTACAAAGATTTGATAGAAGTTGGGGAAGAAAGCAGTTTTTATTTGCACGTTGTAAAGCTGCAGGTTTAGGGGAAAAAATGATGATACTGATATCATCAAGTAAGATTTGAATGTATCTCAAGTATAGCAATGCCATTTTCTCTTAGAGATATAACTTACTTTCACTCCTAAAAGAATATCTTATGAAAGTGAAAAGATGATATATTTTAGTTTACATCATTGCTTCCCGTAAGAAGCTGAAGACCCTTTATATATCATGTTGAATTTATCTTCTCCACATCTTTGAGGGGGCATATAGACAGTGCATTCTCTGCTGATGAGATGAGCGAAAGGAAATTAAATGGCCAAGGCCTATTGTGAAAATAGCTCTGTTCAGTTCCCTTGAGCTCCTGTCTATCTGTCCACTCCAACACAGGTCCGATTTTAGCATGCTCTAGAATCATCTCAGTGTCTTAAAGACGCCGCTGTTTGTTAAAATGCAGACTCCTGGGTTCCAGCTCATTTTCTGATTCAGAAGATCTGAGAGGAGGCTTGTAGATTTGTATTTTTAACAAGGTCCCCTGGTGAGTTGTCTGTGCAGCCAGCTGCATGTGGGAAACCTGCCTGGGCCACCCTAAGCTGGGGTAAAACCTGGAACTGTTGTCGGGTGATTTTTGTGAACATTTGTATACTATAAAGATGATGGATGGTTTGCTTTGCCTTTACAATGATATAGGGGGTTGCTTTGGAGAAAGAAAAATATGGCGTTGAGGCTTACTCCTCATCAGTCAGGTGCTTTGTGTACTTGGGAAAGGAACTAGAAACCCCAGAACTCAAATTAAGGCATTTTTCTCTGGTTCCAACATCATTTGGCAGATTTTCAAATGCTACTGGAGGGACCAAAGTCTGTGGAGCGTGAGCTTCAAAAATTAGAGCAGGGGAGTGGAGACAAGATGGCTGACTGAAGCCAGCTTTCCACAAGAGGTTCCTGTCCAGAAGGAGAGTTAAAGGACAGAAATTTAGCAAGTAACCTGGTGGATTAGAGCTGCACCACGAGAGAAGGTTTAAGGACGCACATCAACCCGGTTGAGGCGAGCTGCGACCCCAAGGATACAAACAAAAGGTACAAAATCCATCCCCATGCAGACAGGAGTCCCCTCCCCCATGAGAACGGCTTGGAGTGCCCCACAAACAAACGAGCAGAGTTCAAAGGTCCCCCCACTACACTCCACGGGAGAGACCCTCAAAAAACTGGACCTACCTCCTCTACAAGGGTGCCACAGTGTTCTCCTGCCAGTTATAAAACTGTATAAAACTGTATATATTCTCTACCGGCAATTCTGAGCTCCCAGCACTCCCCTCCAATCTTACTCTGAGGTCTGGAGGCCTGTCCACCAGGAGTCCAGATTCTTGGGTGATTTATCAAGGGGTATGGGCAGGGCCTAAACTGAAGCTGGTCAGTTCTGACTATGGGACGGGAGTGAGGAGAGGACCGTAGACTGAGAGGGAACCACAACGGAGTGGCGGTGTCCCGAGGCACAGAGCAGCAGCCGTCTTTTGGCAACAATAGGGCTCACTCCCGGATATTCCGTAGCCACACCCCCTGTCTCCCTGGGCAACCAGAGGAGGCCGGGCATCTACTCAGGTGGCAACCACCACAGAACACATCTGGGAGGGACATGCAGGCCCCGTGAGTAAAGGGTTTGCCTGAGGTGGTACTGGCCTGGGTGGAGCGCGGGGACTAGAAACGCACGCGCAGAACCTGGAAGTTCCCAAGGCAGGGCTGACCCAGAGGACCGCTTTACTGAGCCTAAGACGCCCCCAGCCCTCAGGTGATTGTCAGCCTATAGACACAGGAAGAGAGGAGGCTAGAACTGACAGCTAACCGAATACAAACCTGCAGGAGCAAAGACAGGGCCTGAGGCACAGGCTCTGGGAACTTAAAACAACTTCTCTTCTGCAGGGGAATTTAGCAGGGACAGAAACAAATTCCCGCAAAGTTGTTCTGTTCTGTCAGTAACATCTATCAGGGGAGGGGCTGGAACTGAGTGAACACCGCCCCAGCCTCCATCAAGCGCCTGAGGTTGTCAGGCCTCACCTCCCCCTGCTAGATAGAGGCAGAGCGCAGTGGTCTGGCTGAGCAGAAATAGATTTCCTTGTGATTCAGGCAGGTGCAAAACCCTGGAGTATCTGTTCTCTAGAGGCAACTGGGTCACAGCCCTGTGGGCCTATCAGTGACTGGGTGTGACAGAGGTGCAAGGTAGGGAAGAAGGCATCAAACTTCCAAGACTGATCTAAATATTTGCTAGGTGGGTCCTCCTGACTCCAAGGAGCACTGGAGCAAGTCATATCAGAGTAGTCACCAGACCCCTGGGATCCTGCCAGAGATCTTTTAAACTCTCCCACCTGAGACAGATGCTGACTGAGACAATTGATTTGCACCTTTTGAACTGAGCCAATCACTCAAGGACTGTTCAGGAGGTGCCCTGGATGTGTGGTTGTAGGAAGGTTTGATTTTCCTTTTCTGATTGTTGCCTGTGGGGGCGGGGTGACTTAATTGCTGGTATTTCTCCACAGCTGACATTTAACCCAGAGTAACTGTTTCACTAGGGTCAAACAGAGACCAGCTGAAAACAAGACAGAACCACTTAGCCCCACCACACAAAACAGGTCCCCAGTTTCTCAGGCCATAGCACTGTACGGGTCCTCGAAAAGCTCCAGGGGAAAAATCAAATGGTATAAAACAATCATGGGGCAGAATCAGTGGAAAAACTTTGGTAACATGAATAACCAGAAGAGATCAACCACCCCAAGGAAAGATATGGCAGATGTAACTGAAGATCCCATTCATAAGCAGCTGGCTGAGATGTCAGAAATCAAATTCAGAATTTGGATTGCAAACAAGATAAATGGAATGGAGGGAAATTTGGAATTAGATATTCGAGGAGCAATTCAAAAATCAGAATTAGAAATTCAAGGACAAATTCAAAGCTGTCTCAAGAATTTAACAAATTTAAAGACAAAACCGCCAAAGATTTTGGCACACTGAAGCAAGAATTTGCAGCCCTCAAAGATCAGAAAAATACAGTAGAATCTCTCACTAACAGAGTGGAGCAAGCAGAAGAAAGGATTTCTGACATTGAAGACAAAACCTTTGAATGCTCCCAAACTCTCAAAAAGGAAGAGAAATGGAGACCAAAAACAGATCATTCTCTCAGAGAGCACTGGGATAATTTGAAGAAGGCTAATATCCGCCTCGTTGGAATCCTTGAAAGTGATGAAGTGGCCTCACAAGGCACAGAGGCCCTTCGCCATGAAGTTATGAAAGAGAATTTTCCAGACATGCCAAGAGATTCTGAAATTCAGGTAGCAGACAGTTTCAGAACCCAAGCAAGAATCAATCTGAATAAGACATTCCCCAGGCATATCATAATTAACTTCAATAAAATTAATATGAAGGAGAAAATTCTGAAAGCAGCCCGATGTAAGAAATCCACTACCTACAAAGGGAAGAATATTAGAATGACTGCAGATCTCTCTGCTGAAACTTTTCAAGCCAGAAGAGGGTGGTCATTGACTTTTAATCTCCTAACAAAATAACTTCCAACCCCGGATCCTGTATCCAGGGAAACTGAGTTTCATATATGATGGAGAAATTAAATACTTTAATGACATTCATATGTTGAAGAAATTTGCCATAACCAAACCAGCTCTTCAGGATATTCTCAGACCTATCCTCCATAATGACAAGCCCAATCCTCTACCACAAAAGTAAACTCACTCATAAACTTTTGATCAAACTCTAACTTCCACAGGAATGAAAGGATTAAAAATGTCCACTGAACTTTTGAAAAAATCGATACCAAAAATTTTACCAGACTTATCAATATACTCCATTAATGTGAACAGCTTAAACTGTGCTCTAAAAAGGCACAGGTTAGTTGACTGGATACAAAAACTCAGGCCAGATATTTGATGCATACAAGAGTCACATCTTACCTAAAAAGATAAATATAAACTCAGGGTGAAAGGATGGTTGTTCATATTTCAGGCAAATGGTAATCAGAAAAAAGCAGGTTTTTAATTTTATTTGCAGATGCAATAGGCTTTAAACCAACCAAAGTAAAGAAAGATAAGAATGTTCACTTCATATTTGTTAAGGGTAATACTCAATATGATGAGATTTCAGTTATTAATATTTATGCAACCAACCAGAATGTGCTTCAATTTATAAGAGAAACTCTAACAGACAGGAGCAACTTGATTTCCTCCAGCTCCATAATAGTAGGAGATTTCAACACTCCTTTGGCAGTGTTGGATCAATCCTCCAATAAGAAGCTGTGCAAAGAAATTTTAGATTTAAACTAAAACATTTAAACTTAATTCAACATTTGGATTTAGCAGACATCTACAGAACATTTCACCCCAACAAAACTGAATACACTACTTATCATCAGCCCATGAAATATACTCCAAAATCAAACACATCTTAGGTCACAAGTCTAAGGTCAGTAAATTTAAAAGAATAGAAATTATTCCTTGCATCTTCTTGGACCACCATGTAATAAAAGTTCAACTCATTAACAACAGGAATCTGCATACTCATACAAAAACATGGAAGTTAAATAACCTTATGCTGAATGATAGCTGAGTCAGAGATGAGATTAGAAGGAAATTGCCAAATTTTTGGAACAAAACGACAATAAAGACATGAATTATCAGAACCTCTGGGACACTGCAAAGGTAGTCCTAAGAGGGCAATTTATAGCACTGCAAGCCTTCCTCAAGAGAACAGAAAGAGAGGAAGTTAACAACTTAATGGAACATCTCAAGCAACTGGAAAAGAAAGAACATTCCAAACCCAAACCCAGTAGAAGAAAAGAAATAACCACAATTAGAGCAGAATTAAATGAAATCGAAAGCAAAAGAATTATAGAACAGATCAAAAAATTAAAAAGTTGTTTTTTTGAAAAGGTCAATAAAATAGATAAACCTTTGGCTAACCTAACCAGGAAAAAAAGAATAAAATCTCTAATATCGTCCATCAGAAATGACAAAGATGAAATAACAACAGACTCCTCAGAAATTAAAAAAATTCTTAATGAATATTATAAGAGACTTTATTCTCAGAAATATGAAAATCTGAAGGAAATTGACCAATACTTGGAACCATGTCACCTTCCAAGACTTAGCCAAAATCAAGTGAAAATGTTGAACAGGCCAATATCAAGTTCCAAAATAGTATCAACCATACAAAATCTCCCTAAAAAGAAAAGCCCAGGACCAGATTGCTTCACGTAAGAATTCTACCAAACCTTTAAAGAGGAACTAGTACCTGTATTACTCAACCTGTTCCAAAATGTAGAAACAGAAGGAAGACTACCCAACACGTTCTCTGAAGCAAACATCACCCTGATCCCCAAACCAGGAAAAGACCCAATAAGAAAGGAAAATTATAGACCAATATCACTAATGAATATAGATGCAAAAATATTCAACAAGATCCTAACAAGCAGAATCCAGCAACACATCAAACAAATTATGCATCATGACCAAGTCGGTTTTATCCCAGAGTCTCAAGGCTGGTTCAATATACATAAGTCTATAAGTATAATTCAGCACATAAACAAATTAAAAAACAAAGACCATATGATTCTCTCAATTGATGCACAAAAAGCTTTTGATAATATCCAGCCTCCCTTCATGATTAGAACAGTTAAGAAAATTGGTATAGAAGGGACGTTTCCTAAACTAATAGAGGCCATCAACAGCAAACCCACAGCCAATATTGTATTGAATGGAGTTAAACTGAAATCATTTCCACTCAGATCAGGAACCAGACAAGGCTGCCCATTGTTTCTACTGCTCTTTGACAATGTAATGGTAGTTTTGCCATCGCAATTAGGGAGGAAAAGGCAATCAAGGGTATCCATATAGGGTCAGAAGAGATCAAACTTTCACTCTTCTCAGATGATATGATTCTATATCTAGAAAACACCAGGGATTCTACTACAAAATTCTTAGAAGTGATCAAGGAATATAGCAGAGTCTCAGGTTACAAAATCAACATGTATAAATCGGTAGCCTTTATATACACCAACAATAGCCAAGCTGAAAAACAGTTAAGCATTCTATTCCATTCACAGTAGTGCCAAAGAAGATGAAATATTTGGGAGTTTATCTAACAAAGGACATGAAAAATCTCTGTAAAGAGAACTATGAAACTCTAAGAAAAGAAATAGCTGAAAATGTTAACAAATGGAAAAACATACCATGCTCATGGCTGGGAAGAATCAACATTGTTAAAATGTCCATACTACCCAAAACAATATACAATTTTAATGCAATACCTATTAAAGCTACACTGTCATACTTTAAAGATCTTGAAAAAATAATATTTCGTTTCATATGGAATCAGAAAAACTCTCAAATAGCTAAGACATTACTCAGAAATAAAAACAAAGCAGGGGGAATCACGCTATAGTGAATATAAATCAATAGTGAACAAAAGAGCATGGTACTGGCACAAAAACAGAGAAGTAGATGTCTGGAACAGAATAGAGACCAAGAGATGAATCCAGCTACTTACCGTTATTTGATCTTTGACAAGCCAATTAAAAACATTCAGTGGGGAAAA